>JACXGM010011361.1:0-25133 GCA_016801145.1 Umbra pygmaea | reverse complement strand
ACGACAGATGCGCTGGCTGGCTGCACGCAGTTTTCACGTGATTTGCTATGGAATTGTAACACTAGAGGAAGTGGTTTCTCACCAAAAAAAAGTATCGGCCATAATCGGCGAGCAAAAATGCCGATTAATAATTATTTTGAAAACTCATAATCGGCCATAATTAATCGGCCATTCCGATTAATTAGCCGACCTCTAGTCAACACTAAAGCTGGCATTTAATTGGTTGGGGAATTTTGATAGCGTTGTAACACAAACAACCCGAGAGCACAGAAAAAATCCGGGGGGAGAAGATTTGCAAGCACGAAGAAGCAGCCTGAGTGCTAGGATAAAGGCTGAAGTTGAGAGCAGGGAATCTGTCCAAGCAACAAAATATCTGAGTCCAAGCAGAAAGTTTGAGCACAAGCAGAGCAAATTCAAGTGCGAGCAGTGACTATCTGAGTGTGAGAGCAAAGTTTTGAGGGAAATTATTACAAAGTCTGTACGTAATATCTGTGAGAAATGCTCTCAAATTGAAATAATGCGCTCTTGAATAAAGATAGGAATATAACTCTATACACTATAGCCTATACTTCTCATTGTGCAACAGATGTGATTTGCATAGGTTTTGAAATCTTTTTTTACATTCTACATTAACAAAATAAAACGTATTTTCAACCTCAATTACTTATAATGGGTATCAGTAGCTGTGGTGGATTTTCATTATAGACTTAAGAATTATTATTCTACAAAGGAAAAAAGCATAGCTATCCTTTGATATTATAAATATATTTGTTTTTTATTCTCCCATTATAAAATACATTCAACAACAACAAAAATATTCATGTAATTCTTCTGTTGAGCAAAGACGACACATTGTGAAGTCTGAAAATCTATAGACAGAAAAAAATATGTCATTGAATTACAAACTATACACTTCTTTTATATTTCTTGTAATATAATGTACAAATAAATCATGTGTCACTCATTATTCAACAATGTTTATTTCTTTTCATAGTAACAAAGGTGGATGCAGGGTTGTATGAATTAACCTGTTAGTTTGGCCCATTGTGAAATATTTTGTTCTTTTAGCTGACATTCAGCTATTAGCTAAACAAATTCCAACAGGATTATGTATTTAAAAACTGAAACAAGAACAAAATAATATTAATAATTCTAAAAACAACATGCTTCATACTGTACATTTCATTACCTTTATTGAAATGTACAGTAAATGAATAACTTGAAAAAAGGGTTTTATTTTTCAGACGTATTTTTTTGCTCTGGGGGAGGATCAACTTTAGTATTTGACATAGGTATTGTCTTCATTATGACACATGCATCATTTCCAATCCCAATTTTTTTTTATATTATTACTTTCTATATTTTACCCCCATCCTAACCATTACCAGACATATTAGTGTGACCTAATACATTTTGCCATTTTAATTTACCTCTAGCTTACAGCTTTTATATTTTCCTCAATCATTAGTTTTCCATTTACCACCTCATTCATATGTTATTTTTACAATTTTTTCAAATCTTGTTTTTATTTAATCAACTCTTTATTTAAAATGTATTATTGTCCATCTATCTCTTAGTCACAGCCATATTGGATTTATTTTTGCCATGTATATTTCTACTGCACTGTGATGCTTCACATAATTATAAAACCTTTATATTGTCAATGACTCTACCAATTTTGAATTAAAGATAAATATTTTTGCCAAAATAATTATCATATTATTGATGGACTGACTATTTCATTTTAAGTCTCCAAGTATTGCTATCTGTGTTGTTAATTCAAGATATATTTTGCATTTATTCATCCATTCCTGTGCCTGTGACCAAAAACATGCCATATATGGACAGTACCAAAAAATATTATCTATACTTCCTCTGAGCAAAATCTGCAGAGTTGGGAAGATTGTATTCCACACTTATATAGGTTTATATTTGTCTAAAAGTCCCATTGACACCTCTTTCCTATGCAAATCCCACAACTTGAAACTGCCTCTGTAAAACAGGTGAATCTCAACAAGCCACCTCCACCTTATTTGGGTCTGGTCTGTACCTTTGTCACACCCCATAATTTACATACAGACCAGCCCACTGGTGTTCTGGCTCAACAACACAAATGTACTGTAGGTCACAAATCTGAATGCTAGTTTAGCTGCGCGCTGCTCATTGTACTTACAAATATTAAAGGATTTTTTTTCTGGAATTTTTCAAATTAACTACGGTCGTAAATGCAGTGGTCCAGGCTGTACAAAGAATGGTGACACTTTTCATAAGCCGCTTTCCGACCGCAGGGATTTTTGCAGTTCTTAGAACATAATGTTCCTATAACCCTTTTTTTCTTGTGTTCCGATAGAAGCAATTGCGGGATTATTTAGTTCCTCGCACCGCCATTCCTATAAACTTTTAAGCTCCTACTCCAGAGCAGGGTCTTTCCCTTTTCCCTTTTCCTAGGTCTACGTTCATTGGTCAAATTTATAAATTACGCTGGTCGCTTCGTTTGTCTGTTGTGTATAATACTACATATTATGCTGGAGCCTTCGTCTTTTGTGTTTGTGTTAAGTAGTTACTCAATTTCTGACTCCAGCCTAGTTTTTAAACGCCGCGGTTCGAACTCCGTTATTAGGATATTATCAACACAACATTCTTTATATCATTCTTTATAAAATTGTATTGGATGTTGTTTTCAGCCTCGTAATCTGAACGAACAGCATGCCGGTGAAGGAAGCCTACTTGGGTGGAAAACAACCAGGTCATCCGCATACATAAGATGATTTACACACTTATCTCCAATCTCCAATCATAGACCCAGTGTTACAAACATTAAACTGTGAAATGTTGTTGTATGTGGCGTCTAGTGATGACGCTATAAAAGCCCGTTGCGGTGCTTGCGTCAATCCCTTATCCCTCCTACCAGTTCCTATGGCCACTTGACCAGTGCAAATGCAAATAGCAAAACCGGTTTTCGGGGAGAGTAGTTAGTAGAACTGTTTAGAAGTGGACAGTTCCTATAACTATGTTCCTGTAACTACTTGGTCGGAAAGCGGCTATAGTCTTCCCAAGGAAGCAAACACTTGACGCGCATGGCTGATGTTTGTCTGTAACAAGATCCCGGTGAAGTTTGACACTCAGTTATTTATTTGCTCAAACCATTTCACAAAAGACAGTTTTAAAAAACCTGGGACAATTTTAAGCTGGATTCGCTAAACTGCTGTTGCTGAAGAGAGGTATGCAAGATGTACAGTAAGTAGGATTTTGTCGCTAACAATTATTAGCAATCCTAATGTATCCTGCATCTAACATATGTATTTTAGAATGTGTGATGATTTAGTTTATTGGCAATGAGGCTAACGTTAATTCATTTTCCTGGGTGTGTTTCATGCAAATAAAGAATCTGTGTTGTCATGTAAATCTACAATTCACATTGCATGTTTGTCCAGGTCTTTAACCGGTTATTTTCTCATTGTTATTTTAGCAAGATAGCTAACTGAGATAGTTTGGTTGCTAAGCTGTATTAGTTACCCACCTTGATCCCGTTTGGTTAAACAACAGAAGTGGAAACAACTAACTTTATAATTTCAAATGGTAGTCAAATTTAGTCAATCTGTCAAAAACAGTGTTGTGTCATGAAAAGATGCAGCATGTCAAACAGATGCTCAATTTGTGGCATCTCACGAGACACAACTGTCTCATATGACAGTGAGACCTCACCTACGAAGCAAAGGTAACCATTCTAATAATTCTTACAAAACCAGACGTTGGTGTTTGTGTGTTCTAAACATGTGTAGCATTTAACAGTGCAGTGTTATCCAAATATCTTTACCATGATTAAGTAATTTTATCAATGGTGTGAGCCATTCACAACAAATTAATTTACTCTTCATAGGATAAATAAAACTATTCATCTGTATTATCACTGATTGGTCTGATCTCAATCAATTGCATTCGTTTTTTTTAAGTTACTTGATCAATAGGTATGAATGGGTTTATATACAAAAGATACAAATGAATAGTAATTTCTGTGTTGAAGATGCCGTTTCATTTACTTACACTATTGTATCACATCAGTACATTGTCCTAATGCTGCGTTCGTTTATCTTTCCGAGTCGGAGCTCCGAGTCGGAGCTCGGAACGTTGCCTAGCATTGCGGACCACACGCCCCCTTTTCCTCGGAAATCCGACTTGCACACTCAGAGAACTCAGAGGTGACCGAGCAGGAATTCCGAGCAGGAATACAAGATGGCTGCGCCCTGTGACTTGTAAACATGAATTGTTTTCATCGTTTTTGGACCGCTTTGGTTATTTAAATGACACTTTCAATCACTCGTATTACTGCAGTACGTTACTGCGCTCGTATCACTGCCTGTTGGTATGGGAATCGGTCTTGTTGTGAGTGAAATATTGAGAAAAAAAACTTGTTGCTAAACGTGGCTAGCGTTGTAACATAAGAAACTAAAACATGAAATAAAGTGAACATTTTAGAAGTTCAAATGGCTGCGTTTTGATATTGTTGAATAGTCATAATCATAATAAAAAAATGTAATATAGTGCTTTTGGAGCACCTGGTATTTGGCCAACAACAGCTTTCCGGGTGGCATCTATGTTTTTCTCCGTCCAAAGAATAATAGAACGCTTGAAGTGTGGAAGTGACATCATATCCGAGTTCCGAGTCGGATCTTTGGGAATAAACGAACGCAGCATTAGCCACTGAGCAATCAATAAGACCCCCCCCCCCACTAAAACGGTCTCCCCCTCCAAACTTTTCAAGGCGTACAGGCAACATTGTTATGCAAAAGTGTGGCAGTAGGCACAACGGCTCCTTCAGTCTCTGGGCCATTATTTCTACTACTTTAAATGGTCTGGGGCCAGTGAAGAAACATTGCCTTGTGTATTGAAGATGCCATTTTATTTACTTCTGCTATTGTATCACAGCAGTACATTGTCCTTAGCCACTGTGCAATCAATAAGACCCCCCACTAAAATGGTCTCCCCTTCCCCCTTTTCAATGCATACAGGCAACAGTGTTATGCAGAAGTGTGGCAGCAGGCACAATGGCTCCTTCAGTCTCTGGGCCAATATCTTCAACTCCTTTGAAGGGTCTGAGGCCAGCAAAGAGACCTCGCCTTGAATTTGAGGAGGAGGAAGGAGGGGATCACGACACGGACACTTCTTCCCAGGAAACCCCAGCACCAGCTGACAAAGTCCTGTAGGCCAAGTGTATGCATTTCCTACAAAAAGAACAGGGTTGAAAACCACACTTCTATTTATTTTTAAATTATATACATTTACATTTTAGTCATTTAGCGGACACTCTTATACAGAGCAACTTACAATAAGTATATAACATTTTACCTGGAGCACCTTATGGTGAAGTGCCTTGCCCAAGGACACAATGACATTTGGCACAGCCAGGGATTTAACCAGCAACCTTACCAATACTAATCTGACTCCCTAACCACTGAGCCATCTGACCTGAAAATCTGATAAGAATCAAGTTTAACACTGGATGATTGTATTGAAACAAAATGATGTTTCATTTTGTTGTTCTGATGAAACCCTCTGTTTTTGTAATATTCTGAACCAGTAATGAATGTGTATTGGTTACAAACATTTTATTTATATACTGTAACTGCTAACACTTGTATCCGATTGGCCTTACCTTTCCATCCCTCTTATTCTCAAACGGCCATGGTCAGCTCTGTAAATATTCATTGCATTTTGTAATGAATACATATTGAGTCACACCGGATCTAGGCCAGGATGATCAATCATACACGTTCTCCTCAGGAACCTGGGTCATTCTTCTCATGACCTGTAAAAACAAACATAATGACCCTGCTGTTATTTCATCATTTTGAATGAGCAGAAACCATAGAGTAGCTTGAGTAAATGTATCTCCAGTTTTAGTTACCTAAGGTATTTCCCAGCAACATACATTTTCTCTCTCCTGGGGCATGTGTGAACAGTTTCCACAAGTACACCTGGGAAGGGGAGATGGATGTAGTTGTAAGGACACATTACTACATGGAAGGAAGGTAATAATCTCATAATCAGATGACCTAACCAGCCGTTTTGGGAAGTCTCTAAATAAAACCCAATTGACCAGGTAATGGGAGTTCATTAATACCTATTTACCACAAATAATACTTCTTTCATTCTTGGTATACATTTCATAGGCCACTGATTAGTTATGAGCTCTCCCTACTGTTTATATATGTATAAACAATATTGCAAGACTGACATATAATTTCAGTGCGAGCAGCACTAATTTCAATACAGGCATATAGTCTAGCCTATGAACTGCCATCTAAACAATTGCTACAAACTTTTCAGCATACTGCACGACATGAAAAAAAAGGAACAGGGTACAAGTTTTAAATTAGTTAGTCAGCAAAATAATTTGTTTACAATGCTAAAAACATGACTAATTCAAAGTTATGTTTAGAGTACGACACAAGTCTATCAGACTACGTGTGAGTATTACGCTAGTCATACAGCTAACAGGTGATGTTAGGCTACGCGTTGCAAATTCAAGTAATGGCTAAATGACCAAACTTACCATTCTGAAGTAGTAATTTCCAATCTATGGGCGACTGGTTGCTCCTCCACATCAGGGTCTTCTTCCGACTCAGGTTCAAACATGTACGATTCAACACCTAATGTCTCCATGGTATGTACAAATCATTGATGGTACAACTACGATGTTTCATTGAATGCTGTGTGTTGGCAATGTTGCGTCTTTGCGATGCAGCTAAACCAACCAATCAGCGTGCAGCTCATCTAAATATTCATGAGCATACCATATATGGAGAAAACCTAGCGTTTCATTCAGTGGCTATTTCACAGGGTTGCATTAGGGTGCATACAACAGCACCTGGGCAATTTTCAGCCAAACCAATGTTACAGACCCTATTCAGATACCTTAAGGAACAGTGTGAAATACCCTCTATCACCCCTTTAAAAAATGTTTTTTCATATAATTTAAAAAACATGTCATTGCATGTAGGCAAAACCATAAGCATATAGGTAAACTGTGATATAACTAGAGAGTTAATTAAGGTGATTTTACCACAAATAGATAGGTGCTGTCCTTTCCAGGGTAGCAATAGTTTATCTATTTTAGCTAGTTTTCTGTAATAATTGTCTTGAATACAACTCGATCTTTCATAATGATATCATCAGCACACTTTATTGGTCATCTACACTGCAATGTAAAATTTGAATCTTTTAGTGCTCCAATACGTAATATAGAACACTTATCATAATTACATTTTAATCCATTTAGGAGGCTATTTAGTGATTCCAACTGAGGTTACAAAAGAAAACATGAGTCATCGCCATACAAAGATACCTTTGTTGAAAGCCATGGATTTTTAGGCCCTTAATGTTGTTGTTAGTTCTGGTTTTATTGGCTAACATTTCAATTGCAATAGTAACATTTAAGCAGACAGTGGACAGCCCTGCTTAACTCCTCTTGACAGATTGAAATCTTGTGAGAAACTTGTCTTATATTGACTCCAATGTATCGTCCATGCATGAAGCCTGTCTGATCAGGATTAATAATATCCGATAAAACCTTTTTAATTCTAAGAGCTATGCATTTAGCAAAAATTTGGGCATCACAGCATAGTAGTGCAAGTTTTTTAAATATACAGGGTCTTTATATGCTCTGCTTGCGTCCTGTTTCAGTAATAATTAAATCAGGCCTTATTGTGTTTCAGACAGTTTTTCATTTTCCACCTTTATTCATAAAATCGTTGAGTGTCAGATGGGCCATTGTCGCTCCGTCTGGTGCATTCCTCCTCTCAGCGTTCCTCCTTCCTAAATTTGGTCCACAGTCAGCACTGAAATTTGAACAGCAAATGAAACGATTTTATCTCACACGATGATCATTGTTCTGTGAAAATAAAAATTAAGTGTATGCTTCTGAACTCCAAAAGTGATCTCTAATAAAATGAAAGCAGTAACAAATAGTCTTTGATTAATATAAATGACCACAGTGCTACAGAAGTGTCTGGGAATGAGATTACTGTTTTTCTACTCTTTAAGTAGACAAGCCACAATCAGTTAACATTCCTTAAGCCAAAGCCAAACAAACCCCTTTTTAGGTACAGTCCGTAAGCTAAATATCATGAATAGGCCTATTATAAATAGTAGCCTAATGTTATTGGCCATTAATGTATTAAATATGTGTTGTCTAACTGGCTCAGTTTTCAGGCCGGATGACAACCTTACTCTGTCTAGTTTTAACTTCAACAACTCAGAGCAGAATCCATTGATGGATAAAACCCAAAGAGTTTGGAGACGATCGTTCCTGCCTGCGCAATTGAAACAAGCCCCTTCTCCACCCCACAAAACAAGTGTTGTTTTCAGTTGCAAAATAACCCCATGGAAAATGTTTGGAATGAGCTGAAAACATTATGCGTAAGCAGGCCAAGCAACAAGCAAAGATCAGCTTTTTTGTTCACCCAGAAGTTTTGCAAACTACCAACATTTGTCTTTCCTTCCTGAAGGTGGCTTTCAGAGGCTATGTCCAGGGCGTTCCTCATTCCGTTTTCTACAGTTATAGCATACACCGAATAGCCCAATAACTTGCATCCTTTGTTCGATCCTGTAATTAAATGTGCGGATTTCCTTGAGGATTCTAATATTTTTTACCTATAATTTTACAAATATTAGGATACATGAAAATAGTAATGAGAAAATTGATATCGCATTTCACTATTTGAACTCTACTGGACAACTGCTGAGGAAAATAGTTTTTTTCAATAGCTAACGCATGACTCCATCTTTGGAATGATTATGCATTTTAGGCACATTTAAATCGCTTTTCTTTCTGTTTTAAATACCAATAAAGATAGTTTTACAGTTTTATAAGCATGGTCTCTGAATGATGAAGTAGACTGTCGTTATCATCAACATGAAATATATGCATAGGGCTGAACATTTCCATTGAAACATTTATGTGAATCAGATTTACAACTATGGCCATCTAAAAATGTTAAATTTACAGAAATCGGAGACGGGTAAGCTAAGGTAGTTCTTGTTCGGATGGCGAACTTTAAAAAAAAAAATGTTGTTGAACTTTATTGAACTGTCACTCCTATCAGCAACAGAAACGATGCTGACGTAAGGCTTGCAGAAACACTTTACTTGGTCAAAGAACACACCCAACATGGTAAAGTCGAAATCTGATTAATCTGATGGTTAAAAATATGACAATCAACAACATGGTCCTGATGGGCTTCAACAGCAGACGGTATTCACTCGGAATTCTGAATACCCCAGTCTACCCGGAGACAACACAGATGAAAAAATCGTATTGGATAAAAGCTTTCATTTATATGAGCTGCGCTAAAAGCAAGGCAACTGAAAAGAGCGTACGGTAGCAATTAAAATTACCTTAAAGAATAATTGAAATGAACTTTGTAAAATATATATAGTGTTAATGAAAAAATATATTCAGGAATAATATATGTTAAAAATATATTCTGAATATCTTTGGGCCTACAGAGAAGGCTTTGCAGGCCCTGACGGCCCACCACTGATTAAAATCAGATTTTCATACCGTTGGTTAGAATTTTGCTTAGACCTCTGCTTTGTGTTTGGTTTAAATAAAAAAAGTCAATGATGTAATTAATTCAATTAATTACATTCCACTTAATATTTCGTTCCCAGCGTTTTTCAAATAAATTGGATAACAGATATTATTCAATTGTTAGTACGGATTAATTAGTGTAATATAGCCTAAAACCTTACATGAAAGAATGGTTTTCTAATTTGTCAATGCATAGAAATCACACACATTTTCTCCCAAATGGATAGCTGCATGAACTGAAAAGAACACACACACACAAATGAATGAGCACATATTTTTGAAAGAACAAAGGGGTTTTTGGTAGGAATCAACAAAAAAATACACAATGTAGTTTTAAGTGGGCAAACAACATTTTATTTTTTATTAAATCTGTCTCATGCATACAGTACTGTATGTCCGTATTTTATGTTTTGATTGAGGCAAAGAGATTATTTATTTGCCTCAATCTAAACAGTTAATTTAGACTGTGGAGGATGTATGAACAATTATTTTAAATATACAAGAGGCAGTTTAGAGTATTTTTAAAATGAAAGCAGTAATGCATAGTGAGGATTTCCATGAGTTCATATGACGATTTAAAAACACAATGTCGTTCATTCCCATTTTTATCCCGCAAAGTGAAACTAATATACTGTATAAATACTGTAGCTACAGTACAACTTTTCACAAAGGAATAATAACAGTATGTACATATTTTATGATTTCTGTGAGTTCATATGACGACTTAAAAAGTACAATAAATAGACAAACCCATTCAGAGCATATTTTTTAATGGTCTAGCACCACCCAGTGACAAGTATAGACCATTTATTGGCAACTAAATGCCCCGATTGGTGCCGCAGTACGAGAGGCACCACTTTAGTGTATCTACATCTGTAGGTTTCAAGGATGGAGGCTAGCTGCGATTTCTGCCAAGCATAAAGTTTTCCACCATCACTCAGTGCAGTAGGGTAGGCCTGATTATCATGTTGGATGAACTCCTGCAGGTCACATTCTCTGCTCTGACAGGAGATAAAGAGTTTGGAGAATAGTTGGCAATCCTCTTTCAACAATATCTGCTTTGATGGCTCAACAGTAGCGTTTTCTTGGCTGAAGAAGTCAACTCTATTTCTCTTGATTGGATCATAGAATGTGGTTGGGTTCTCTTGCAGACCTTGTGCAAAGTCCTGGGTAGTGCTGGGCGGTATACCGGTTCACACCGAATACCGGTGTTTATTTTTGTTATGATATAAAAAAAATATACAGCAAAACCGGTGTATTTGAATACATAACGTCCGGAACACTACGCTGCGCGACACTGTTTCAGTTCTGACCCTTTTCAATGTGGCGCTTCTAAACACGCATGGTGCAACTGCAAGGCGTGGTGAGGGTAAACAGCAGGGCTCAGGGGCCGGTTGTACCAGCTGTACATTTATAGGTCCTAACTGTACGTCCGACCTAAAATGCCCTTTACGTCGGACTTACTATATATACCTGTTGCACCAGCTGGGCGTAAGCTCTCAATGAGCTACGCATAGTAGCTAGCAGGCACAGCCAGGGCGCAATACAAATGTATTGTTTTTCTGACTCTCTGATTGCATTAGGATTTAGCTGTAATTTCTTTGAAGAAAGACCGTTTGTTCAATCGAAGATATAGGGCACATTATTTACGTTAGCAGCGAACTACAGTACATGGATTATGAATGCCTGGAAATAGCCAACGTGTTGTTTGTTAAAATGGTACTAACGCTACTGTACGTTACAAACAAATCTTGATCAGTCACTTTCAGCTGTGCGATCCATCGCAATACGTAAGACAATATGTTTTCCATCACTACAGTATTGAACATGCTTGTTAACACTGACGCTTCACTGCCCTTCCTCATGCTAAATTGTGAATATATTTTCTGTTATCTTTCTCAAGTTAGGACGATGCTAGTTGTTTTATCTAACTAAAGTTTGTTAAAGCAGCAAATTCAATGTATTTTTCATACCGTATTACACAGCACACACACGCATTCTTTAACTTTGTAACTCAGAACAATTAGTAACTATTTACATTTCTCTTGCAGGCAGATCGAATTTAGGGATCAATTTATTATTAGTGGAATTTATAATTATATGAAAATAATATGTTTTTAAGCCTATGAAATGCAAGTTTTTTAATGGTAGCTTCTCTTTTCTTTTACACTTCATTACTTATGGAACGAAACGGTTGCCAGGGGGCAACACTGGAACGTTTAAAACTTTTTTCGTCCATTTGATCTATTTGGATTAGGCAAAGAACACTATCACTAGTGATATTCTGATCTCACGGACGCACATTGCTTACGGTGGACTTAGCTACGACTAGTCTTATTTTTATTTGGTGCAACAGCTGTAAATTCTACTCACAACATCGGATACGAGCGATTTGCTCCATCACCTTTGCCACAAGCACGTCTTGGAATATCAAAAAATGGATGTATCTACTGCAATAATTCCTCTTTCAACCAGTAGAAAATGCTGGAACACCTGATTATGCATGGAAAAAAATTAAAATACCGTCGTATACCGTGAAACCGGTAGAATTTTGAAAAATACAGTGATATACATTTTTGGTCATACCGCCCAGCACTAGTCCTGGGCTTTTGTCTGTCCCTTCTTAAGGTGTGTCTGTAGGAGTTCAGCAGAGCTGAGATTTTCAATATCTCTTGTGTCTATAGAATACAGATCACGACTCTCTTCTTCAAATGGATTGCCTAGGTCTTGCAGACAGACAGTTTCTTGAGCCTCTCCAGGAATGTCCACAAAGCCCAACCTTTTTTCATTGTTATCTGCCCTCTCTTGGCAGTAATCAGTGTATGCTGCCTTCAAGAGCTTGTAGAGACTACAGGCTGTTACCCGATGCATTAGACATGTTCTGCTGACACTGGCAACTGACAGAAATTAATCTGCAGTGGCAGATGAAGCCACTCCAGCTTCAACTAAGGGACCTGTTCATCCACTTGTCCATACTTGTGCCAATGAATGAATTGAGTGCTGCCAATTCAATATGCCCACAAACATGACAAGATACTTGTGTTCTCCATATTGCTCTGGCAGAGCATATATTGGCTTGTCAGCTGTGATGACGGGTTCTTGACCTGGGTTAAGGTATGCCACTATATCCTGCACTTGCTCCATCACATGCTTGATGGTAGCAATATAGTGGGCTTGGTCTCTGAAGAGTGGAATTGGTGATTTGATGCTTACATTAAATTATGGGCTCCTCTTTAATGAAGCATGATATGCTGACCATGTAAGTTTCACCGGATCATCGATTTCTTTCGCAACTGTTACTTTTCTCTAGCCAATCATACTCAAGTGCAAGTTGTGGCCTGAAAACATTGGTGTTGGGGTTTGGCATTGGGATATTTGGTGGTAAAGGATTATTTTTCTTGAAAAAAGCAGGGTGGATGTTGGTGAAAGAGTGAGGAAGTTCTAGAACAGACTGGACAAATCCTAAGCTGCCAACGCTCCTCACCACTGCTTTCCTTTATCGGATGGTCAAATACAGAGACACTGGTGCCATGGAATGATGTTGTAGCAGTTGTTGCAGAAGGATGTTTGTCAATGTTGTCCATGACAGCAAAAATGAACAGCCTTTTCCGTAGCATTGGTGGACATAACACAGCCTCCTCAACATACCTGCTTACTGTGGTATCTGCCAGTGGAGCTGATATCTCCAGCACCCGGTCATATGAAATACTCATACCATGTTCATGCAGCATTTGAACCAGACTTCTCTTCCTGGTTTTGGCTAACACAAACATACCAATGTATACTGGGAATGGTGTTTCTCAATCTTTGGAATGTCTGTGGGCAGCTGCTCCCTCTTTGTACCGGGAGAAGCAGTTGTACTGCAACAGTTGCGCAATAGCCTGGGCAGTCTGTGAAGTGCCAAATCTCAACTGTGATTTGATGTCAGTTCCAGGTTCTACCACACAAACAAATTGCAGGAAAGATGGGGGATGGCCTCTTTGATACATCCCTCATGGAATGTTCCATCAAATCTGGACTGATGATTCAGAATATTCCTTCTCAGGATTTTTGCAGCCTTGGCCATGATAAGTAACTCTGAGTCTTCAGACGCTTGAGAGAGAGCAAACATATTTCTGGAAAGCCAGGATCACATCTCTGCCCTGTGCCATGAGTTCAGGGATCTTAGCCAACAGCTTTTCCTTTAGTCTAGTAGAGTTAACTGTAGGGGAATGTACACCCAGTTGATATAGACACTGCTGGTACAGGTTGCACATATCTGCGAGATGGAAGGCTGAAGGACCATGAGAATTGAGACTGGTTTCAACAATATAGATGACCAGTTCAGAAAGAGCCATAGGAAAGATGGCTGGTTGAACCATTTCACTCTGTGACTCTTTCTCAAGCCTTCTGAGGAGGAGTTTCTCTCTGTTATAAAGATGAATGAGACACAAATGATGGAGTTTAAGCTCCTGTGCAATGGCATCAGCACCACTTAGTTGAGCCAATAATTTACCATCATTCAGTGTTTATGCACATTCATGTAGTCTGTCATTCAGGTGCATTGTCATTACCTGATGTAAGTCAGATTCAGGAGATATGTTATCACAAAGAAAGCAAACCTGATGTTCTAGACCTTTCTGCATCATGGTTCTGTGACACTTTGTTTGGCCTTCATCTGTCTCACTATATTGAGCATCAGATTGTTGCTTCTGGGCACTAAGTAACCTTGTGTTGTTGAACCGAAGTCGACAATTGTAGTGATACTTCGCTTGGTTCCTTCGCAAAGTAGCTTGTATACCACCACCTTCATCCAGTTGTTCCAGGTCCAGGGTCATTGGCATTTTGTTGATCTTGTGAAAGAGTGGAATGTTGGTGGCAATCATTTTATAGCCATCATGTTGAGAAACCGATTGGAGGGGTTCCTCTGTGTCTGACAAAGACAACATTTCATCCAAGCTGTTTGCCTCTTGGCTGACATGGGATATTAATTTGCCATTTTGGGGGTTTGTTGTCTGATTAAGGCGTAGGGGTTATCCTTTTACCACCTCAATCATAGACATAGTACACATTCAGGTATGGGATACAACTAGGTTTGCGTCACCTACACATAGCCCGATCATTTATCCAGTGCCATTTATGTCCCGTGTGATCTGTAAACCTTCCAGTTAAGCATACATGAACAAGTCACCCTTGGCTCAGCTCTCCCGCGCTGACTAACTACACTATTACTAGTTGATGAGGGCCTGTTAGACAGCATTTGGGACACTAAATTTAGCTATACTATTACTACTAGTCAAGAACTACTGTGTAAGTAAAACTAGATCAGCTGACACTGAACCCCATGCTGAGTTCCACAGCAGTGAAATCACCAGCGTGCCCTGGATGTGTAATGACGTTCACTCTATTAAACAAAACTTTCCATAACACATTAAATTGAGCTCTGACAGAAATGGTGGCCATCTTGAAAATGGTCGCCAACTTGAATTTTTGAGTGGCACACACCTTTTTCCATGAGAATGTTCCTTGGAGAATATTTGTTCTAAATATGATGATAGCATCACCATTTGAAAAATTGATGTAAGGATTCAAGAGAAATGGTGGACATCTTGAAAAAATGGCTGCCATTTTGAATTTTTGGGTGGCCAATGCCTTTTTCCCAAAAAGTGACCCTTAGAGTATCTGTGCCAAATTTCATGCTTGTATACCGATTTGAACAATTCTCTTGAAATATGCCATTAATCTGCTGCACTACTAGTTGACTTTCAACTTTAATTGCTTCAGCTGTCAGACTCAGAGCCTGACCAGAACAGTAGGTTTTATCTTAGTTTTAGCTATTCTATATTTACTGTCCAGGGTATACGTCCATGGACTACAATTCCAAGTCAATATATTAGTGACTTAAGTGTGACTTCAGGTCAAGTCAGTGACTTAAGTCTCCAACTCTGGCTGATGATAACTGACACACATCGCAGTTAGGTTTCCTATCTGAACCTGCTGTGCTATATACCATAAGAGGATCATTGTGAAGGCTTTAAGTATTATTGGTTGTTAGAAAAAATATCTAATCACCATGGATTAATGGAGGGGAATATCATTATTGTTCTCTCAGCTATATGATACCTCAGTTTTATGATACCTCAGCCCTATGAGTTTTCAGCTAAAAGTCAAAAGGACAAATGTGACCAAATATACCACAATGCAAATTGTAAATCTCAAGAGAGGAGGGATACAGTATAGAAAACTTTATAGACACGTTTATGTGTATAAACCTCATTGAATCTGTGGCCAGAAGTAAATGGAAAAACTGTGAACTAGGGTTTCAGTGCAGTGCACATTATCGAGCCCAATCTCCAGATGTACTTTGGTCCTTTTGAGGAAGAGGCTGGGGGAGGTACTTTGGCTCCAGTGGGCCCCACAAACAGAGGCCTCCCACTGGCCGCTGAGTCACCTCAAACAGTCTTTGTACCGGATTAATCTATCTGCTCAAATCCCAACCAACGAAGCAAGCTGTGGATCAGCTGCCTGAATCACACCAAAGGAATCTGGGACTCCTCACTGCCTTTGTCCTAAGACCAGACCTCTTGATGTCACAGGATGCACTGTGTGCTGAGACCATGTGAATTAAATACACATAATGTGTGCAACTTTATCTTATTATCCATATCTTTGTGTGTTTGCTTGACGGCTTGAGGTCTCATCACCCTAAATGATTAGTATGAGCTATTAACACATGAAAAGTAGATCTGCTGCAGGAGGGTTATTTTTTCTTGTTAGAAGGCCCCTCCATTACATTCCTATTCACTTTCACACAACCTTCCTAAACACACACACCCATGCAGTTATCATGAGAGCAGGTATCCTAGCATTTAGAGTTTTGGGCGGTTAACCAAAAGGTTTCTATTTCAAATCCCTAAACCAAACAGGTAAAATATTTGTTTATGGGCCAACATATTAAATACATTATCAAATACTGTTGTGTAATGTTAATATGTACAGTCTTGAATATATTATAATCCAATATGGAACTTGTGAACTTGGACCAATTGTAAGCCTATTCGGTATTGCTTAGACTAGTATTGCACTGTAAGGCTATTGGTTACATTTTTACTGTACATGCAATTCATTCTGCATTTATGTGCACATGACAAATAAACAAACTGAACTAAAAACACTGAGCAATGCAGTTAACCATACAACAACAATACAATAGGAAAAGAAAAATACACTATATAATGTATTTAGACTTCACTTTTGTCACCATAACAGAATATTTACAGATATTCAGGTAAATTATTATGTCATGGATGGAATTTATGTGCTTTGTGGGTAGCTGGCTATGCGAAATCAATTATAGCTACTATACATGCACACACACAGACACACACTCTTGCAGTGTGAATGCAATTCCTAAAACTTTGTGCCATCAATTTGGGATATTTACAGAATGATTCCACTTGTTCAGCAGAATAATGTTTTTTTGTGGTAATGAGCTACAGGTCATCTGATAGGGTAATGTTTCCATGGGGACATTGATTGTGGTGACATAATCCCCCACAGGCAGAGGCCTGGTAATAAATGCAGGGTAAATAACATAACCAGTCAGGAAGGACAGGGTCCTCTGGGTGAAAGCTAGCAGTAACCCTCTACACAATCAAATTTAGACATACTAAATATGTGTTTTATGTGAAAAAAGTAGGTCAACCCTTGGATTCAGTAACTGGTTGACCCTTGTTTGGCAGCAGCTACTTTAACCCAAGGTTTTCTGTAGGTACGGATCAGACCTGCACAACACACAGGAAGAATTATGAAACATTCCTCTCTTCAAACCTCAGAAATGCAATATTCTTGGGATCTTTCAGAAAAGCAATATTCACAGCATCTCAATCAGACTGAGGTCAGGACTATCTTCTTGATTTACTTCTGTGCTTTGGGTCAATGTCATGTTGCAAGATCCAACTCCTGCTGACCTTCAATTGGTGGGCAGATGGCCATAAATTCACCTGCAAAATGTCTTGATAATGTTGAGAATTCATTTGTCTATTAATGATAGTGCGCTGTCTAGACTCTGAGACAGGAAAGCAGCTCCAAATCTTAATGCCCACTCCACTATATTTACAGTTTTGATGTTTGATGCTGGTGTGCTGTGCCTGTTCTTTCTCCACACATGTTGTCTTTTCCTTCCAAACAACTAAAATTTGGTTTAAAGGTCCAATATGTGAAACAGACAACTATTGTTTAAAATGGGTACTGCAGTCCAAACTCAAAATACCTGAGCGTCGTCTCTCTCCGCCCCCTCCCCAGAATCTAAACTAACGTGACAAACAAGACCAGCGCAACCATGACAAGCAAACTATTTTTTACTATGTCTCTGGTCATGCAACAGTTTAGAAACATGCAGAGGTTTTTTAGGTTGTGTATAATCTCTCTCAGTTGATCTTGTTCGTTTGTTTGCTGCTTCCATGTCTGTAGCGCTTTGGGTTTGCATTTTTACAGGTATGCCTGGCAAACCAGTCGTGCTGTCAAAATGGGCAGTTGATAACACACTGACCAAAACATAAACATAAATTCTGTCACTGAACGTACATTTCAAAAGGAAAAAATGATTCCTTAATATCTGATCAGGCAATGGCGTCATTTTTGGATTTATTACAACACATATATTACATATTGGGTTACACTTTATTTGGAGAGTCTGAAATTCCATCTGTAGGTGCTTTACAGATAGTTTGTTGTTAGTCATATCATCAACAAACTATCAACAAACTATCTGCTGATAAAAACTAATTGTGTGGTTTAAGGGTAGGGGTAAGTTTAGAATATGTTTTAGGGTAATGGTTAAGGTTAGGCTTAACATTAGGGGGAGGGTTAAGGTTAGGATTAGGGTTAGGGTTAGTAGATATTTTGTTAAAATGTTGTTAATAGTCTGCAGATAATCTGTAGAGCATTTACAGCTACACATTTTGGACTCTCAAAATAAAGTGTTACCACATATTGTACCTTTAATCTATCCACAGAACATTTTGCTAGGAGAACTATTGAACAACCAGGTGCTCTTCTGCAAACTTCAGATATGTAGCAGTGTTTTCAATCTAGACAAAAAAGAAAAATGTCTGTTATTATTTTAAGCAGACCATGCTTGTCTATTTTTGTGACTAACAGTATTCAAAGATCATACTAAAACATCTTACATGCAGAAATTCAGGTAAATCCAAAGGGTTCACATTTTTTTCCTTGCCACTTTAAGATATATATATATATATATATGTATTATATTTCTCCCCCCTATTTTCTTCCCCTTCTAATTCCCACTAACCCTGCCTTTTCGGCAGCTCTGCAAATCCTTGGCCAGTGTGATGAGTCGTAGAATAGGAGACAAGCGCGAGTGTCAAAGAATATAATGTTTAATCCGGAAGGGTGCCAGGCATGGACAGCACTTATACAAATAAGAATGAAACAAGCCAGCAGACAACGCAAAGTCACACTCTCATGGTATATATAAGAAAGAAAACTAGGTGCACCTGTGTGCGCAATCAGTAAGTCACAGGCTACCATAAAGATAGGCAGAGTATAAGAGTTCCAAGGCACCAGCGGGATAGCCTCCCATAGAGTCCAGCAGAAACAACCGGACCAACGTAACATGATAATGAATCCAGAGAATGTAATCCCCTAGAATTCCGGGGAGGTAGAGCGACGCACCCCACCGGCTCTCGGTTGGGATGCGACAGCCAGATCTGTGGGAATGGCAAGTGGCGCGCACATGGTTCAACCAACCACATGTCACAGCTGATACTTTTTGCACTACTCATCCAACACGGAAGCATTTAGTCAAATCATGCACGGGATGATTACATTCACCGACTATACTTCCATTTCAAGGATCTAACCCAAATCCCGGCAGCGCTATGCCAATTTGAGCTGCCTCATGCAGGACGTCTGGGGAAAGTCAGAGAACCCATATTCAAGCTCAAACCACTGACTATCATGACTATTTCACCAGTCGACTGAGAACATATTCTAATTTACAACAGCCAGTGGAGAAGTGTGGGAGAGAAGGGAATGAATGAGCATATTAAAAGCTGGAGATGATTAGGTTGCCATTACGGTATGAGGGCCAGGGTGTAAATGAGTCCAGGACACCAGGATTAACACAAACAATTTTATGAATAGTGCCATGTGAACTTTAGTGACCATAGAGAATCAGGACACTCGTTTAACCTCTTAAGCAAAACATTTATTTGATTGTGAAATTTAACCCCTTGTTACACTGGACCTGAAGCAAGGAGAAACACATAGTAGATCATTTTAAAGGAAAAACTTTAAAAAAAATTGGAAATGTAAAACTTATTTAGAATACATTTACACAGTGATTATGGCACAAGATGAAATAACGAAAATGCATTATTATTTTCTGTTTTAAAAAAAAAAAAGAAAGACACTACAAAGCCATAAATTGAGATAAGTGTCCTGAAAACACTTCTCATCATGTCCCCCAGGGGATGACAACATAAGTTGAAAGTTTTAGAATGATAGAGATAACAGTCAAGGAGCTATATACTATTTTGTAAGAGGACACCAAATGTCCTTCAAGATTATGCCAACATGTGCTCAAATGTCCCCAGGAGTCCTCAAGTGTCCAAGTGAAGAATTTTCATATAAATAACAGTAAAAACATGATATAGTTACGTAACACAGATCTTATAATCACAACTATTTACACAGTGTCAAATGCAATACCAAAAACAAATGGTGCCAACATGAGCCAAGATGTGCCCAAGTGAAAATTTTTTATATAAATAACTATAAAAACATGACATTTTCACCTAACACAGTTCTTATAATCACAACTATTTACATGTGTCAAATGCATTATTCCCTAGGTAAGACCGTGGTTACGGTCTGGGTGAGGTCGAAATAGATCTTTCAATAAAAAAAAGTATGTGATCCATCCCGTTTCTTCTATGTTGCTAAAACATTATTGATGTCCTCTTGATCATGCGACCTGTAATTGGGCCTTTTATATGTGACAGCTGTGTGTGAGTTTGCTCCTTTGCATTGACGATGGCTTGACTGGCTGAAATGTTTTGTATTTTTTCACTTTTGCACTTTATCTGTGGTGATATTAATAAATAGACAGTGATTATTTAAATGCCTCCATTATTGGACTTTGTCCTTTTTTCATCTGTGTATCCTACTCTTCTCATAACTCATTTTGATACTGATGCACCAGTAACAAATATATTTTCTTAAAGAGGACTATCTTTAGAGCGCAGACTTACATCATCCTTTTCTACTACTGTTTTTTGTCTGCTGCCACCACTGTCACCTTTGCAGAAATTTGAGGCCTCACTGATGCCCTAGCACACACACATTCCTATACTGATGAGGACATGGAAAATATACCTTTTCCAGATACAGGCCTTTTTCAACCTACTACAACTCACTCCAGTGATGACCTTGCCTGGAAACTTAAACACCTCTACTCCAAAGAAACTAGATTCCAACTACATGGGATTACATTGAGTGAGTATGTGAGATCTAAGAGGATCCCTAGAGGTCTCCGTATCCAGAAAGTGCCTACCCTTGCTCGAAAAGATGAGGATTTTTGTACGAAATGGTGTGAGGTTCTTAATAAAGATTTTCTGGACCTGATGGTTCTTGTTATTGAACATACGCATGAAGAGCTGAACAAAACTAAAGCAGAGATCAGTGAGGTTACTGAAAGCATTAGATCATTGACCCAACCGGAATCCTTCAGGGATATTGAAGAGGGCTTGAAACAATCCACTTCCCAACTCCATGACAGTCTACAAAAGATGAATATCAGCAAATTGAAGAGGGACACAATGGATAACCGAGATGATCGTGTGTACCCATTGAAGCGTAACTCACTTTTTTACCTCTAAAAAACCCTTCAAGCAAGTCCGCTTTAAGGAGGGGCCATCGTATACATCTGGCTCCAGTACCTCTGACTTTCAATCTGACTCTGGAGAAGGACAACAGCACCGCCAGAGAAGCAGGACCAGAACTTAATCTTCAATCTGTCTGACAAGAACCTTACATCAGTGGAATCACACCTGCTTAACAAAGGTTTGTCCTTTGTTCCCTCGACACCTATTGATCCTTTTAAGCTTAAAGTTGAGATGTTTAAATTCTATAGATCTATTAAGTTAAAAAAATGTATAATAAGGACAATGTAGAATTGCATAATATTCCCCAACCATCCCCTAGACATAATATTCTGCTAAGAGTTAAGAGTACTTTCTGTCCACCAATTAATAATGCTGCCATTGATACATTTTGTAACCTGGTTGACAGAGATATTGATGCTATTGTAAAGTCATCTGCACATAGGGATAGAGGCAAAATAGAATGTGATACACGTGTGGCATTGAGTAAAAACAGAGATATGATGTGGAAACCAGCACACAAAGGTGGGGGCCTTGTATTGCAAAGTAAGGATAAGTATAATTCAGAGGTTCTTTTTCAACTTGCTGATGAAACTTGTTATATTAAATTGGACAAGAATCCGACGACTTGCTTCAAGAAAGATATTGACTCTTTTTTTGTCTAAAGCTATGACAGAGGGTCATGTCTCCCAATCTGAATTTAAGTATCTTACTAAAGATTTTCCTACACCTTTGATGTATTTTCTTCCTAAGGTCCACAAATCACTGGAGAATTTTCCTGGTCAACCTATTGTGGCATGCAATGACAGCCTTACAGGGGCTTCGGCCTGGAGGGCCGGCAGATCAGGGGCTTCAGCCTGGAGGGCCAGCAGATCAGGGCCACCAGATGGGGGTGCAGAATCCTGTCGCCACCCCTTATAGCCCCCCCAAAAAATTTCCTTGGGGGGGCCGTCGGCCATCACGGGAAGGGGGACCCTAACCACTCGACGGGGAGCCCTAGGAGGGGGGCTAACACCCTGAACCGAAGAGCTAAGGACCCCCTCAGGAGCCCTAGGGGAGCCCTGGGTGTAGCAACGGGAGCCCTGGGTGTAGCAACGGGAGCCCTGGGTGTAGCAACGGGAGCCCTGGGTGTAGCAACGGGAGCCCTAGGGGTAGCAACGGGAGCCCTAGGGGTATCAACGGGAGCCCTAGATGTAGCAATGGGAGCCCTAGGGGTAGCAATGGGAGTATCCAGGTAGCCTATGGTAAGGGTAGCCTGGAAGCTAACTTGGGGTACTGATACTCAGACAGGGAGCCCTGACCAGGGAGCTAATACCCTGGACCTGAGTACTAGTCAGGCTGACATAGGAGCTAGGAGAACTAGCCTGTAATCTAGGGGACCTAGCCTGGGCACTGGAGGAGCTAGCCTGGAAGCTAGAGAGACTAAGAATGCTAGCCTGAGATCTAGCTGAGGTAACAACACTCAGACAGCGGGGCCCTACCTAGTGGGCTAAAACCCTGGACCTGGGTGCTGAAGCTACTAACCTGGAAGCTAGTAGAGGTACCTGGAAAACTACTCAGTGGCTTGGAGGAGCTAATACTCAGACGGGGAGCCCTACGTGGTGGACTATCACCATGGACCTGAGTAATAGGGAGACTGGCACTCCAGCTAAAGGAGCTAGGGGACAGAGGTCTAGGAGCTGTAATTTCCGCTTTCTTTTGCTTGACAATTGACACAATAACAATTGAAAAAAAGTCAATCTACAAAAACATTCAACCTTGGTCTCACATTAACAACTCCTATTTTATCTCTATCAAGATATTCACACTTAAAACCCACAATCTGTTTCCCCAAATTGAAATTATGATCATTCAATACCAAAAATAAAAAAGAAAACATTCATTCCGATGTACAAACACTCCAAATGGAGGTATGAGTAATTGTCTCTATATCAAGTCCTACCCCTCCTTGGGCACAGTTGTATCCTTCCAGGAAAATAGTAGATGTCCGGCCAGAAAAAATGCAGATGATCTAATTGTGAAGTAATGAAATCGAATCCAGATTCCCTACACCAAAAAAAACAGTCTGTACATAACATGCAGAGCAATTACTCAAATATCCCACAGCAACAATTTCCAACCCTGGTTGTGTTCAGACAATTTTAAAATAAATCAACATCTGTTAACTTACTAGAAAGACTGAATGAAATAATATTTGCTTTAAATTACAATGTTTCAACAAAAAATTAAAATGGCTTTACATTAATTCAATGGCTGACATGGAATCTTCTACATGATGAGAACGTGGCCCATACGGCACCCAGCACAGCAATACTGCTAATATTACATACACAACATGTGAAGGCTAACAATAGAAATGCTAACTAAAGTGCAAGAACTATTTTAAGACACATCAATTTGATACAAAATTGTGAACCTACAACCTCTTTCTATCACCAAAAAACATTCACCTAAAGGATTATTAGGAACACCATACTAATACTGTGTTTGACCCTCTTTCGCCTTCAGAACTGCCTTCGTTCTACGTGGCATTGATTCAACAATGTGCTGAAAGCATTCTTTAGAAATTTTGGCCCATGTTGATAGGATAGCATCTTGCAGTTGATGGAGATTTGTGGGATGCACATCCAGGCCACGAAGCTCCCGTTCCACCACATCCCAAAGATGCTCTATTGGGTTGAGATCTGGTGACTGTGGGGGCCATTATGGAGCTAAATCATGGCCAAATGTTTTGTTAATTTGAAAAAAAAATATATAGTTTGAAAATTCAAGTTTTGGTCAAAAACCTCTAAAATAAAACCATGTATTCAAATTTAAAATAAGTATACCAATTTTTCTCTCAAACTAAAAATAAGTGTACCAATTTTTCTTTCAGTTTGAATAAAATTTAGTTAGAATTCTGGAATTATTTTGAATTAATTATTAATTTTCATTTTCCACTTTTATATCTGTTTTCAGTTCCACATTTCATGTTTTCAGATTCAAAACTAGTTTTTTTACGGCTTCAAATTGTTTGTTTCAGTTTCAGATCTGTTTTTCACTTTCAGATCATTTTTCTTTCAGTTTCAGACTTTTGGCCCCGATTTTGCGTCGGGGGTGTGGCTTCAACTCAGAGGGAGTTCGGTTCAGCAGGAACAAGACTTTCTCCACACTTCCTTCCACGTGCGACTTTGAATGCAGTGTGTGCACCACGGTACTCACTCGGCAGTCACCATGGCGTCCGTCCTGTCAAGGCAACCCGCTGGCGCCAGCGCACAGGTAAGACGTGAAATATATAAGCCTTTTTGAATAGATACTTGGGGACGACATCCCCAAGTGGCAGTTTTTTGTCATGAACACAACGGGAAAATAGGTGGGACAACTGGGCAAAGCTGGAAATGAAACATTGCTAACACTAAAGCAGCGATATTTATTCCTGCTCCCGCGAGCAGGAACATGGAATGAGTATCGCTGATGTAGTGGGAAATTAATGTTTATAAGATCCAAATAGTGACTCCTTCAACAGCTGGTTTCTCATCCCTCCTGGGATGAATTAAGATTCATGGAAAGGGGGAAACCCCAATGTATGTCACACATTTAAACCTGTACCTACGTGTTTTTTGGTTGTGATCCACCCATAAAGGGAGTTTGGCAGTATTACTTGTAAAGGTTAT
>JACXGM010011360.1:0-25133 GCA_016801145.1 Umbra pygmaea | reverse complement strand
TACCCAACACTACTCCTTACCCAACACTACTCCATACCCAACACTACTCCTTACCCAACACTACTCCTTACCCAACACTACTCCTTACCCAACACTACTCCATACCCAACACTACTCCATACCCAACACTACTCCTTACCCAACACTACTCCTTACCCAACACTACTTCATACCCAGCATTCTCTCTCTTCATTCACTGGCAATCTCTCTGTGAATGAAGATTCTGCAGATTTTCCTGGAATAAGGAGAAATGATGATACAAATCTTAAACTAAGAATATTCCACTCTGGCTGTGGTTGGCCAATCATGCCCTCTGCTGGCCAGACCTGATGAATAAGTTCAACAGAGAAGCAGGAAGTCACAGAAAACACAAGCCACTCCTCCTCAGAAGAAACAATTAATGGAAAATGAAACTAAACTCTTTAACACTTTCTCCGTTAGTTATTGTGTCTGTACATGAAAAATGGCTGAAGCCATGGACCTGATCAGTTGTTCGATCTGTTTAGATTTACTGAAGGATCCAGTTGCAATTCCCTGTGGACACAGCTACTGTATGAACTGTATTAAGGCCTGCTTTAATGAGGAAGATCACAAGGGTATCTACAGCTGCCCCCAGTGCAGACAGACCTTCACTCGAAGGCCTGTTCTAAACAGAAACACAATATTGGCTGAATTGGTGGAGAATCTGAAGAAGAGAAGACTCCAAGCTGCTCCTCCTGTTCATTATTATGCAGGACCTGGAGATGTGGAGTGTGATTCCTGCACTGGGAGAAAAAACAAAGCTATTAAGTCCTGTCTGGTGTGTCAGACCTCTTTCTGTGAGACTCACCTCCAGCCTCACTATGAATCTCCTGCTTTTAAGAAGCACACGCTGGTTGATGCCTCCACAAAGCTACAGGAGAAGATCTGCTCTCATCACAACAAACTACTGGAGGTTTACTGTCGTACTGATCAGCAGTGTATCTGTTATCTGTGTATGTTAGATGAACATAAAGGCCATGATACAGTCTCAGCTGCAGTAGAAAGAACAGAGAAACAGGTAAGAGGAAAATAACCTAAAGTAATAAATAGTATTTAGTGTTTTTGTTCATTTATTTTTTCACATAGTGTTAATAGCAGAGTTTTAAAAATTACAAAATAAAATAGTTCTGGGTTCAGCTAAGTTCAACAGTTTTACGGAGATCCTACTGAAACAGGTGAACACAGCCATGTATTTTAACTTTGTACTTTTTACAACTAGTTAATAATGTATGCCAGTCTGTACTGTATGATATAGGGACTCTGGAAGTGGTTTAATCAAAGGTGTTATAACTGGAAGAGCATGTCAAAAGAGCCAACATCATGAAATGTACAGTAGATCAACAATCCATTATTTAACTTTTATTTACTATGTCTAACTCAGCTGGTCTTTGATGTTCCAGTATATATACATGCCAGGAATAGGTAGACATTTATATTCTGTGGGAATACACATCTATATAAACTAGAGAGCATACAGTGTAAACATAATATGTCTTTATTAAGAGCTGCAACTGCAGCTAGATGAATAGGGATATTATACTGTATGAATATATAGTCAAAAGAAACCTGCAATGGCAGGAGAAAAAAACAGAAGTGTAATGATAGCTATCATAGTGAATTATTAATGTAAGATTATACACATTATGCTAATCATTTTCCCGTAGTTAGCTGCCTGAACCTCTAATTTGTATCTGACCTGAAGAACCAGGCTACCCCCGCGTATTGACTACAATAGATATTGCATGTGCCAAAAGAACAAGAGTGAAATTAGACATTTATAGCAATACATGTTTACTGTAATACATTTTGAGACTTAACTAGCTACGCTACATGTAACCAACTAAAAAAAGTGCCAGTGCCTTAGTTGAACCAGTGGGCAGTGCTCATGAAATAGCTTAACTATATAAGCAGATATGAATACAATCTTGATGTGACTTAAATTGATAGCGTTAGCTGACATGCTACTGTTTTCATACCTTGGAGAATTGGTAATAGATGTACCATTTTTAAAGAACATGAGTGAGCAGGCAAAACATTTCTTTTTAGTTACTCTTGTGATTCATATTCAACTGTAGGTCATAACAGAATGGTACAACCATAAAATATTCTTATGATAGTTTTTGAAGAATTCTTTCTTGGTCTACCTGACCTTTCCTTGGTATCAAGAGGTCTCAGAATCTTCCACTTCTAAATAAGTAATTAAATAGTACTGACTGTCATTTGCAAGGCTTTGGATATCTTTTTATATCCTTTTCCAACTTTATGCAGTTCCAGTATCTTATTACGCAGGTCTTTTGAAAGTTCTTTTCTGCTACCCATGGCTCAGTATCTAGCCTGCTCAGTGCATCTATGTGAGAGCTAACAAACCTATTTACTATTTATAAACAGACACTAATTTAAAATGCTACAGGTGTGGGAAATTAACCTTAAATTGCCATTTTAACCTGTGTGTGTCACCTTTTGTGTCTGTAACAACGCCAAACATTCAAGGGTATGTCAACCTTTGATCAGGGCCATTTGGTTGATTTCTGTTTACAGTATGGTTTACAAAGGACCCAAACAACTATGTGATAATTAATATCTTTATATGATGACTATCCTTACATTACAGTAAGATTTTTGTCATATTGTAAAAATCAATGCCAAAATTTCACAATTTCTGCCAAGGTATGCAAACTTATAGCCTCGTGGGACCAACCTGATCTCGCAAGCTCCAGTTTTCCACTTGCAGATCAGTCTAGCATCGTGATATAGAGAACATTTGGAGCCGTTTGCCAAACGACCGACCAATCAGCGTTGGTTTGACGCGGGCTAGGGGGTGATGCAACAAGAAGCGACTGTTAGGTCTAAACAACATAGTTGCTTCCACATATGAGATAAGCAAAGCTATCCGTCTATCACCAACATAGGTGGTGATAGACAGATGGTTTATCCATTCAGCTAACCAGTATTTTTGCCCCTTCCCAAACATTCTCCAATGGAAGTTTTCCAGATGGATATGCGGAGCAAATGTGAAGCAATCCATCTGGCAGAGTCAGGTTAGCAAACTTATGAGGACAACTGTAAATAGCCTTTGTAGGTAAACATGTAGCCCTTTTCCATTTTAGAATTTTTGTTATGGATGTGACATCTATAATGCGGGCCAGATAGCCCATAGAAATATTAGGCAAAGTTGATAAAGATGTGGAAAAAATTATTTCAGCTTCCATTGCCTACGCTCTTACCACAGACCGGAAATTAGTTTCAATAATTATGATGTCCAAATACACCAATGGGGCGGAGCAGAGATACTGGGGTGTAAATGAGCAAGTATCAGTATGTGGATGTGGTACTTAGGGGTGGGATATTAACATGTGCAATGGTCTGTGATCAACTCTGACAGCTGGTGTTTAAAGTTAGCAGGAAATGGTAGTCTCCAACTTCAAGGTTTTTTTGAGTTCATTCCAGTCATTGGCTACAGAGAACTGGAAGGAATGGCAGCCAAAGGAGGTGTTGGCTTTAGGGGTGACCACTAAGATGTACCTGGATGTCATTGAAGCTCTTTTTAAGATTAGTTAACACAGAGTTCAATAAAGTGCCAGACACGTTTGTTTTTGCCTCGATTTATCATGAACTGAACTCAAAGATCTAAGACTGTTTCTATGTAAACAAATTGCCTAATTCTCTTAAATATTGTTCACAAATCTGTCTAAATCTGTGTTAGTGAACACTTCTTCTTTGCCGAGATAATCCATCCACCTCACAGGTGTGGCATATCAATATGCTGATTAGACAGCATGATTATTGCACAGGTGTGCCTTAGGCTGGCCACAATAAAAGGTGTAAACTATAAATTGTGCAGTTTTATCACACAGCACAATGCCACAGATGTCACAAGTTTTGAGGGAGCGAAACTGACAACTCCCACGCAGTGATTTATCACGCAGTGATAAAGCCAAAACAGGTGGATTCAGCACCACGCCCTGCTCCGCAGCATACTGAATTGTTTGTGATTCCTTAGGCTGTGGAGCTGGCCGTGGTGCTGAATCTACCGGTTGTGGCTTTAGATTCCTGAGTGGGAGTTGTCACTTTCAAAAGTGAGTACACCCCTAAGTGAAAATGTCCAAATTAGGCCCAATTAGCCATTTTCTCTCCCCAGTGTCACGTGACTCGTTAGTGTTACAAGGTCTCAGTTGTGAATGGGGAGCAGGTGTGTTAAATTTGGTTTTATCGCCCTCACACTTTCTCATACTGGTCACTGGAATTTCAACATGGCACCTCATAGCAAAGAACTCTCTGAGGATCTGAAAAAAATAATTGTTGCTCTACATAGAGATGGCCTAGGGCCTAGGCTATAAGGAGATTGCCTAGACCCTGAAGCTGCAGCAAATTGGCCAATAACATACAGTGGTTTAACAGGAAAGTGGTTTAAAATTGCTCCAGAGATTGAAGGGGTGGGGGGTCATTATGTCAGTGCTCAGACCATCCGCCACACACTGCATTAAATTGGCCTACATGGCTGTCGTTACAGAAGGAAGCCTCTTCTAAAGATGATGCACAAGAAAGCCTGCCAAAAGAATGCTGAAGACAAGCTGACTAGGGACATGGTTCACTGGAATCATGTCCTGTGGTCTGATGAGACAAGATAAAGTGATTTGGTACAGATGGTGTCAAGCATGTGTGGCAGCAACCAGGTGAGGAGTACAAAGACAAGTTTGTCTTGCCTACAGTAAAGCATGGTGGTGGGAGTGTCAAGGTCTGGACCTGCATGAGTGCTTCCGGCACTGTGGAGCAACAGTTCATTGAGGGAACCATGAATGCCAACATGTGCTGTGACATACTGAAGCAGAGCATGATCTCCTCCCTTTGGACACTGGGCCACAGGGCAGTATTCCAATATGATAATGACCCCAAATACACCTTCAAGATTACCACTGCCTTGCTAGGGGCGGCAGTGGCTCAGTGGGTCAAGTAGGTTGTCTAGCAACTGGAAGGTTGGTGGTTTGATCCCCGAGTCCTCCTGACCAAGTGTCGAGGTGTCCATGAGCAAGACATCTAACCCCAGTTGCTCCCGAAGAGCTGGCTGGCGCCTTGCATGGCTGACACTGCTGTCAGTGTATGAATGAGTGAATGAATGGGTGAATGTGAGGCTCTGTAAAGCGCTTTGGTGGCCATTGTTGGTCAGAAAAATGCGCTATATAAATGCAGTCCATTTACCATTTACCATTTACCACTGCCTTACTAAAGAAGTTAAAGTTGTGAGGTTAAAGGCGATGGACTAGCCAACATGTCTTTAGACCTAAACCCTTTTGAGCATCTGTGGGGCATTGTCAAACAGAAGGTGGAGGAGCGCAAGGTCTCTAACATCTACCAGCTCTGTGATGTCATCATGGAGGAGTGGAAGAGGACTCCAGTGTTAACCTGTGAAGCTCTGGTGAACTCCATGCCCAAGAGGGTTAAGGCAGTGCTGGAAAATAATGGTGGCCACACAAAATATTGACACATTGGGCCAAATTTTGACATTTTCACTTAGGGGTGTACTCACATTTTGTTGCCAGCAGTTTAGCAAAGTTTCATTTCTTCAGTGTTGTCACATGAAAATTTATAATAAAATATTTTAAAAAATGTGAGGGGTGTAGGGGTGGAATACCTCGGTTCAGACGGTTCAGTACCAGTTCGGTACAATGAAGGGAAAAGCAAAACAATGCAGAACGCAATTTTTTTTATTGTGCATGTCTCAGGCTGTAACACCTTAGTGTCATACAGTCTCTCCCCAGAGCTAGCACATCTGAGTGATGTCATCGGATATCTGTTAGCATGTTACAGTAGATGTATTTCCACTCACATACCCATCAACTGTTGAGTAACGCCGACACTCAGACCTCATCACCACTTTAGCCTGTACTACTGTTACTGACTGGGAAACTGAAGTTCACCCAAACTTGCGATCTTAAAGAGGCCGGCGGGTCCTCTAACTATTGTGGGTGGACACCACTCACCATACTCGTCCTTAGTCCTGCTCTGACTCACTGGACCGTCGACCTGACAAAAAATGCATAGGCAGAGCTCGGCTACTTAGTTTCAGAGCTAAGGCGGGGATAAAGATTAGGTGTCCCTAAAGAACCGGCATATCTAACAGTAGTTCCGCATTACATTAATTAATTTACATTGAAGTTTTATTTAATTTAAAACTTTCTCCGTGTAAAAATCATGCACTGAACCGTGATGCCCGTACCCTTTCGGTTCAATGCGACGTGACAACCGTACCCTTTCAGTTCAATATGACAAGTACACCGGTAACACTTTACAATACGAGTGCACTAATAAGCATTGATTCATGTTTAACTAATGCACAGATAATACTGAATTAATGTGTAACTCGTGATTATCTAAGCTATTCATTAATAATTACCACATTATGAATTAATTAAGAGTCTATCTGATTAATATGTAAGTTCATACAATAATTGTTATTAACTAAATATGTAATTGTGGATTAATTTCCTAAAGACAATTTAAAAAAAATAATAGTATTAATTAATATGTTAATTTCCACAATAAGCCAAATTCTTGTATTTCAACTTACAGGTATAATACAGGTAAACTAATATGCATTAATACATGATTAATTACTGCATTATTAGTGCAAATTCATGTGTAAATTAACAATTACTAAATGATGAGTTAATAATGATGTGCCTCAACAAGTAAAGTCACAACATAATTATATATTTGCAAATCATTAACTAATGAATAATTTATCGTATTGTAAAGTGTTACCAGTACACCTGTAGGAGGAACTATTCCTTATTTCGGTTCAATACGAATTAATGTACCGTTCCATCCATAGAGGGGTGTACTCACCTTTGTGAGATACTGTTTACACATGAGTCCAAACATAACAGTTTATGACATGCTTACCCTGAGCAGAAATCTAAGGTTAATGTTCATGAATCCAATACTTTTTTAGCTGCAGAATATTTGAGTAAATGAATAGCACTACAGGGCCTGGGTTTAACAAAAACATATTTGGAACAGTGGAGTAGGTTAAGGATATGGGCTCTAGGTTAAGGATAGGTTAAGGATATGGGCTCTAGGTTAAGGATAGGTTAAGGATATGGGCTCTAGGTTAAGGATAGGTTAAGGATATGGGCTCTAAGAACAGGTTGTTTAGTGCATAGGGCCTACTGGATAGATGGGTGGGTAGAGGTGCATGGTAAAACATTCAGAGCTGTATAGGCAGACAACAATTTGGTGATGTGAGCGTCCAATTGGGGTAAACCAAGGCACTGAGTAACAATTACGGAGATTGAGTCCCTTGAGACACCAGTAAAAACAGTACCCAGGTGTGTTTTTGGGGCATATGTGAGCTACTAAGGCCTGATGAGCTGGGTTCAAAGATCTACAATGAAGTGATAAAACTAACAGTAAAATAGATAAACGAGACATTGAAATAAGACAGTGGGAGAGCCAATCATAAATACTAGGAATAAGTAGATTTTGTTAGTTGAGGAGAGCGATGCACACCCACGCACGACCCTAGTATTGAGGCTGAATCCAGACCAGGCAGTCTGAGGAGCTGTGTAGAGAGGCTAGCAGATAGATGGGACCAGCAGGGATCCACTCCATGGCCGATAATGAGGGTCTGATAAGCAGCAATCTAGTGAGCAACGGAGGGCGTAGACTCCAGGAAACAGCCTGGTTAGGCTAGCCAACCATTGGGTAGCACTGCAACAAGACTGGTTAGGCTAGCCAACCATTGGGTAGCACTGCAACAAGACTGGTTAGGCTAGCCAACCATTGGGTAGCACTGCAACAAGACTGGTTAGGCTAGCCAACCAATGGGTAGCACTGCAACAAGACTGATAGCAGTTCAAAACATCAGTTGGCTAGCGTCACTGTCAGAGTTTCGCAGTGGTCTAGTATTCTCAGATTCAGAGCATATCTACTGCTAACAGTTGGTTGATAATATTAGCTAGTTATCAGAGCCACAATGCCCCCAGAGAAAATAAACAAAGGAAGAAAATGCTAGTTTTTCATTCATTCCAATAGGATGAATATGTTCAAAAATCCATCTACTGTACGCACTGCCAGAAGTAGCCTGAGCTTAATGTTCCCACCTGTATGTATCTGTGTGACCTGTTGTATAACACAGAAAATCATGGAAGACACAGGGTGAATGGCCTCAGTGAAATGGTGTCAAATAGGAGCGTTTGTATCATTGCTTCTTATAGCACTCTTATGGGGCGCAGATGGCTCAGTGTCAGAAGGTTCCCAGTTCGATTCCCGACTGAGCCAAATGCCGTTGTGTCCTTGGGCAAGACACTTTACCCTAATTGCTCCCAGGTCGTTGCTGTAAATAAGAAATTGTTCTTAGTCAACTTACCTGGTTAAATAAAGGTTAAATAAATAAATAAAAAATGCTTTATGATGTTTTTTATATGTCGGCTTATTTTACTCACAAATTGTCTTTGCATGGACAAGACATAAAATAAGAAATGTTTTAACATCTAATGGTATATTGATTTTCAGTAGAAAAGCTGGTGAATCCGCTCACTTTCTTAGAGCCGTCTTAACATGTAGTGCAGGTACAGCAGGGATACAAACCAGTCACATCGTCTAGACACCCATGACTGCTTTTATCAGAGATTTAAGTGTCAGCCCTGACAATAAAATCTCTGACATTCCGGGCTCTTTATTCATTGCTGTGTATTTTTCTATAGAAACTTCAGACATTCCAGAAGAGAATCCAGGAGAGAGAGAAGGAGATTCAGGCTCTGAGACAGGCTGTAGATTCTATGAAGGTGAGTGTTTGGGCTGATATAGATAGATAAGGAGATTCAGGCTCTGAGACAGGCTGTGGACTCTCTGAAGGTGAGTGTTTGGGCTGATATAGAGAGAGAAGGAGATTCAGGCTCTGAGACAGGCTGTGGACTCTCTGAAGGTGAGTGTTTGGGCTGATATAGAGAGAGAAGGAGATTCAGGCTCTGAGACAGGCTGTGGACTCTCTGAAGGTGAGTGTTTGGGCTGATATAGATAGAGGACCAGTCAAAGGTTTGGACACACTTACTCGATGGGTAACACCTTCCATGGCCTCCCTGTCACCAGATCTAAACATAGTTGAAACTTTATGGAAAGTTCTGCAGATAAATAATTACATATCTACCTTCTTCCTCCCTCATTGAGCTAGAGAATTTTCTTCTCCATGAAAGGTAAAGTATTCCATTACACACAGTTCACAACTTGTATCACAAGAGGATTGACAAGTATGAGAATGACTTTTATGAGAAAAGGAAATCAACAAGTATTTGATCTGTTCTGAGAGCAAAGAGTGGCCCTACTAAATAGAGCCCTCCTCTTTTTGTGTATCCTTACAGCGCTCTGCTCAGGCAGCAGTGGAGGACAGTGACAGGATCTTTACTGAGCTGATCCGGTTCATTAAGAGAAGACGCTCTGAGGTGAAGGAGCTGATCAGAGCTCAGGAGAAGACTGAAGTGAGTCGGGCTGAAGGAGTATTGGAGCAACTGGAGCAGGAGGTGTCTGAGCTGAGGAGGGGAGATGTTGAGCTGAAGAAGTTCTCAGACACAGAGGACCACATCCATTTCCTCCAGGTGACATCACTAACTCACCTTACAATACTCTGTAATGACACCTCTGGACATCTTTACCAGTGAAATGGGCTTCAACTTAAATCACTGATTGTCTTTCTCTAAACCTCCTACTGGTTTCTCTCTGTAGATCTTCCAGTCTCTCTGTGTCTCTCCTGGATCTAAGGTCTCACCCAGCATCACTAACTTTCCACAAGTCTCCTTTGAACATGTGAAGAAATCAGTCTCTAAACTGAAAGATCAACTACAGGATGTATGCAAGAAGGAAATGGAAGATATATATAGGAAAGGTTGGTTGAGTTAATGTCAAGAACATCAAACCATACTATATTTTAGTTTATTATGTCTAGAATTGTTCACTGTCCTTATAAATATGGAAAAGACTGTTTTAGTGTTTGTCAGCAAATCCACAAGGTTCATGTGATAGTAATATGGGACTTGAATGGGTGGTTAACATTTAGCCTGCCGAAATGTTGTACATACATTCAACATATTATAATAAAACCATTCAAAAGCTTCTCGATATAGAACGTAAATGGTAGTGACAAACATCAAAGCTAAGCAGGACTGCGCTTGGTTCAAATAAATCCATAGCACTCACCTAAAAATGTAGTATTATTCTTATAGCATATATATATATTGCTTTATTTTGTTGTGTGAGAACTCGTTCTCATTTCCAGCAATGGCCTGGGTAGATCACATAAAATTACAATGTACAGCTAGGAAATAAAATACATATGTGGCCTGCCCAAGAATGATGAGACCGAACACAAAATATTTTTGTGGGTTTCTTTATTCCCCGACTGAGCTTAATAAAGAACAGCGTTAATACTGTTTGTGTTTATAATTGAGGATTCAGGACAATTGTAGTTACAGTTATTTTCATGTCCACAAAAGCATAAGCTTTAGCAGTTCTCCTTAGCTCTTGATAAACCCTGGTGGGGCTAAGCCCAGCAACAGTAACCAGGCTCAAACTTATAGTGTTGAACTTCCTTAAACTGAACCTTAGACATGAGCTAACTCTAGACAACAGTAGTGGCACCTCTCTAAATAAAGAAAATAAGAAAAACTTTTATCAGTTACATTTGTTAAGCCACAGTCACTTTCAAATAAAATAATTCAATTCCATGAGAAAAATAAAAATACCCTCTTAAACACATATTCTCCCACAACCCTTCTTACAATTCAGAAACAATTTCCAGAAAAATGTAATTAACTCACTTTCACTCTAGTGTGCGGCCCGTGCTCCAAGACACACACCCGGAGTTAAACAAGCGTATCTCCCCTCTAAATTAAGCAAAGAACATAAAAATTGACATAGCTATTTAAACAGTCAGCATACATTGTTAGGAGATAATATTACTTAAACGTGTACTTAAACATTACTCACGCTAACCCCACCGTGTTGCCTTCAGCGTGGTGGGAGATGTACACAAATCTCTTTCAAGGATCTACTGAAATCGTCAGGAATACAAGATCATCAATCATCAACCTTAAGTCTTCTAATTAACCATTAACTCATCTGCTAACACTCATCACAATTATCATATTTTACAGAACTTTATAGGGATATTTACTTTGCAAATAATTGGAAACCCACGCCAACGGCAGTCAGTCACCTACGGGTACTGCCACTCCCCTTGTCTCTGTGCCTCGGCGAAACAAGGCGTTGACGCGAGATTTGCCTTGCCCGCTACCCATAGCATAACAATGCCCCCTTGTGGGAAAAGAACAGTACTAATCCCACCGGCAAACTACCTAACCCTTCTTAAGGAGAAAACCCTTGTTCACCTGGCTACATTCTCCCCTGCTGCGAGTCAACGTCCTCGGTGACTTCTTCACTATCTATCACTCCTTTAAGTTTTGAAGTGTAGAGGACCACACCCGCTAGCACTTGGGAGGATACATCTGGGCTAAGAGATAAAGCATTGCATGCTGACATGGGCAAGTAAAATGGATTGTTGTTTATCCCTGCTGTTGCTCTTTGACTCCTGCGTGGAGGGGGAATAGGTATATATGTCCCCACATTTCCATCCTTTCTTTTCCGTGGAGCAGTTACAGGCCTCTTCTCTGGTTCGACAGCTGGTAGGTCAACATTCTCTGGCGCGGGATGTGGACTAGGCCCTGGCTCTTCCTCCACGTCATCTTCGTCACTTGCATCCTGTCCGAGTGCTTTCTCACTTTTTTCCACACCCTCAGCTGTTGGACGAAGATGGGCCCCTGACTCGTCAGCCATCCGATCCAAACTCTCGATTTCCAGAGTTTCCGCAGCTTTAGTCGTTGGACACTTGACTTCTTCCACCAACACAAATTCTGGATCAATGGTCCCATACTCTGGTTCCAGATTCAGGACAGGCTTGTCTGTGGGAGAGACTAAATGATGACGTTGCCTTAGCACTGGTACTGATCCCCCACATGGCCGCAGGTTTGATCTATGCACCCTCTTTACCGGCCCTCCATCCAGTGGAACCACTGCATATGTAGTCCCCTGCACCTCTACAACCTGGTATACAGTAGCTGCCCAGGCGTCCTGGATCTTATTCCTTCCTGGTGGTCGGTGGCGGCGGTACACCAGTTGACCCACGCCCACAGGCAGACAGTAAACCTTCCTCTGTTGTTGGGCTACTCTTTCTACAGCCTTCCACTCGGCACACTCGCTTGCTCTTGCATGTGCATCCTGGAGACGCTCTTGGTGTACAGCCAGCCAGTCAGGTATGTTATCCCTCTGTTCCTCCTGACCTAACAGTGCATCAATAGGGAGGTGGGGGTGAATACCAAAGAGTAGGTAGTAGGGTGAATAGCCTGTGGTTGAGTGTGGTGTGACATTGTACGCATACACATGCTCTGACAGGTGTTCAGGCCAACAACGCTTCTTTTCAGGGGGAAGTGCACGCAAGAGGTTGTGCAGGGTTCTGTTGAACCTCTCCAGCAAGACCAGTGTGTCTGGCCTTAGACCAGGCTTTATTTCTTATCTGAAATAGTTCTGAGAATTCTGTTGTGAACCATGGGTTTACCCTGTCTTTAATTATTATTATATTTTATTTTTTCCCATTTTTCCCCCCTCCCAATTCCCTCCGCGACTCCCAGCACAGATCTGTGGGATTATGAGGGGCATGTACATGGTTCATCCAACCACATGTCACCCTAGCCACTGATTTTTTTCACACTGCTCATCCAACACGGAAGCCTTTAGTTGAATCATGCTTGGGATGATTCACCAACTATACTTCCACGATTGAAACCACAGACACCCAATCTGGAGACAAGGAGTAGCTGGAGAGTGACATGATGGATAATCTGTTTTATCTAACCCTAATCCCGGGCAACGCTATGCCAGTTTGCGCTGCATTGTGCAGCAGATCCGGGGAATGTCAGAGATCCCAAAGTTAGGCTCGAACCCGTGACTATCATGACATAGACTGTCGTGCAATGCAGCGACTTAGCCCAGTACACCACGTGGACTCCCATCTTGTCTTTACTTCCATGTCTTCATAGGGGCGTGTTTGTCCACAACTGAATTAAAAATACTTGAGAATGTTTCAAAGGCAAATTCCACCTCTGAGATTCTAATATTACTTGGTAAATTAGAGTAATACTGTAAAGATAATGTAGAAACCCTTATTCCTTTTTGCAATGAGATGGGGTTTGGTTTAAATTAATTTTGTTTTTCTAACACAGACTACGGGGGAGTGATCATTAAGGTCCATAGCAAATACACCACTGAGAGGGTATTTATGAGGTTTATTCGTAAGGATTCGATCTATCAGAGTTAATCTTGAAGGGACTTTTAAATTAACTTGAGTAGGTTCCATAATCAATTGTGTTCCTTTCAATACAAGCTGATCTAAAACAAGCTGAAGAAGGAGAATTTAATTTAAATAAAAATCACCTACTATCACAAATTAATTGTTTAAATAGCAGTGACTGCTTCCTGTGTAGCAGATGGAGGGTGATAAACCCCAACAATAGAGACAAACACATTACAATAAATAATTACATTAATAACAAGAAGCTCATATTGTTTGGGGACAGAAATAATAAAACATTGTGTGGCCTTAAAGTTCTTATTTACATACATACAAACACTTCCTCTCTTATTTGCTCTGTCACATCTAAACACAATATTCATTCTTTGTAATAGTATCATCCACATCAGAGGATTTAATCCAAGTTTCAGAACACAATAAAATGTCAGGTTTGGAATCATTTACAAACAAATCTAGCAAGTAAATTTTGAGGAAGATGCTCCGAACATTAATGTGCATTAACCCAAGCCCTTGCTTTGTTTTATAATCTGAGGGGCAATATGGTGTTTGCAAAGGAGGCAGGGTAGACTAGAATAGAGAGGCTATTTTTTCTTGGAAGTAGCAAGTACTGTAAAATTATTGCTGAGTGGAAGTGGATTTGAAACTTCTCGGACTTGGAGAAAGATGAGAACATTTTTCCTGTCTTTCTTCTTTGTGAAGTAATGTTTGACCAGGTGTTTATCGTCGGAGTAGAGGCTATTTTCTCCAACGGAGGTAATTCCTCAAAGTCTTCCAATGTGGAATTAAGTGTAATTAAGGGTAATTCATTGTTTCTGTTGACCACGTAATGTTAAAAGAAGTGCATATTTTTCTTGAAGCTGCCCTTGTAGTCGTATTACATATTCTTGAAGTGAAATGGGACACCCCCAAACCAAAGGCCAAGTCAAAGACCAGGAGAGGTAGTGTGCTGAAGCAGGTTTTATTAACATGAGTGGTCTCATATAACTGTATAATATTCATAAGATCCACTCCCCACATCCCAAAGCAGCCTTTTCTACTCCCTCAGTTACATGGGCCCAGAAAAAACTCCACACAGGTAATTGACCCTCCCAGTGACTAAGACATGAAGGGTAGCTCACCCCTGACTCCACACTGTTATATTCTGAAGGTATAAAATGTATCTCACCCCTGACTCCACACTGTTATATTCTGAAGGTATAAAATGTAGCTCACTACTGACTCCACACTGTTATATTCTGAAGGTATAAAAGGTAGCTCACTCTTGACTCCACACTGATATATTCTGAAGGTATAAAAGGTAGCTCACTCTTGACTCCACACTGTTATATTCTGAAGGTATAAAAGGTAGCTCACTCTTGACTCCACACTGTTATATTCTGAAGGTATAAAAGGTAGCTCACTCTTGACTCCACACTGTTATATTTTGAAGGTATAAAATGTATCTCACTCCTGACTCCACACTGTTATATTCTGAAGGTATAAAATGTAGCTCACTCTTGACTCCACACTGTTATACTCTGAAGGTATAAATGGTAGCTCACTCCTGACTCCACACTGTTATACTCTGAAGGTATAAAAGGTAGCTCACTCTTGACTCCACACTGTTATATTTTGAAGGTATAAAATGTATCTCACTCCTGACTCCACACTGTTATATTCTGAAGGTATAAAAGGTAGCTCACTCTTGACTCCACACTGTTATACTCTGAAGGTATAAAAGGTAGCTCACTCCTGACTCCACACTGTTATACTCTGAAGGTATAAATGGTAGCTCACTCCTGACTCCACACTGTTATACTCTGAAGGTATAAATGTAGCTCACTCCTGACTCCACACTGTTATATTCTGAAGCTATAAAAGGTAGCTCACTTCTGACTCCACACTTGTAACAATTGTGCATGGTTCCATTTTCTTTGATATATCCCTTTAAATGGAAAACATGAGTCATCATAGTGACGGGACGTTCAGAACGAAAACAAAGTGAACCATTATTGTACATGTATCCATACTGCATTAAGAATAAATAGTGTTCTAATGTTTATTAGATAAGTTAGTTAGTTTTGGTTCCGAAAATGAGAAATAAGATACAATAATGTTATTTTTCATGATGTTAAATGTTGAAAAGGTAGTAAAGCACACAGAGCGCAATGCTAAGTTCTTATTGGATGCTTCTGCTGTCAGTAAACCAAAGGTGGGGGTGTTCGTTGAGTCCGCGTTTATAATTGGATTCTGATAAGAGGCAATCTCGTTTAACCAGAGAATCATACACACGGATGCACACACAAATATAACGGGAGGTTTGTCAAACTCTCAAGGGCAAACTTAATGGAATTAGAATCGGTTGTTAATTATTTTTCTGATCCAAGTAACATTGAACAGCTCGAAATCTAAAACTTTATTTCAAGTCATATCATTTTAAATTCTCGTGCTGTCAGCAGGGGGTGCTGCAGCACACTAAGCACGCCTAGCTCCTGCGGCCATGGACCTGAATCGACCTGAATAGACCTGAATGAACCTGAATTCAAGATCTGCATCTGAACCTGATCTTATAGACCCACATGGTAATAATCATGTGTTTGGGCAGACTCCTTTGTACAACTCACCAATCATTAGTCACAGAAACAACCCTGATCGTGTGACAAACAGAAGTAGTGGGGAGCTAGTGAAGCTCTGTCCAGCCTCAGGTCTGTACTTTCTTAAAGGAGAATTCCGGGCGATTTCAAAACGTAGCTCTGTTGTTTGCATATCGGAAGTGCTGTCAGTAGCGTTAATAACTCAAACAATCTGTATTGCCAAAACCGTGTTTACCTTTTGCTGACAGTATACAACCATTACACATTTACGGGCAAGTTAAAAAAACGTGCTTTGAGGCACTAAACATGTTCGAAATGTCATTACTAGTCCATATCCATGTGCAGTTATTCCTTTTAGTGAACACAGCGAATTTGATCAAATAAGTTTGTGTACATACCTCTGTTTATTTCCCATTTTCCAGTAAAGTCCACACTAGTTGATTGTCAAAGTCATACAATGCAATATTCCGAAACTTATTTTTTCTGAAAAAAAAAACAAATTTGCCGTGGGTATATCCATAAACTACTTTCACAACATTGATCGGCTGTAACCTGACAAATGCCTTCATAGCTCCCAACAGTTCAAGAGTTCAAGAGTTATCCATAGGTAACTAAGCAATACTTGACTAAGTCGGTGAGCTGCCAAGGAAGCGGTGTCAGGTTACCTGGCAGACTTGCAACATATTATTTGGACATAACCACGGCAAATTGCTTTTTTGCAAAAAAATACGTTTTGGAATATTGCATTGTATGACTTCGACAATCGACTAGTGTGGACTTGGACACTGGAAAAGGGGAAATAAACAGAGGTATGTACACAAACTTATTTGTTCAAAATCGCTGTGTTCACTATAAGGAATAACTGCTCATGGATATGGACTAGTAATGACATTTCAAACATGTTTAGTGGCTCAAAGCACATTTTTTTACTTGCCCCGTAAATGTGTAATGGTTGTCTACTGGAGCAAAAGGTAAACACGGTTTTGGCAATACAGATTGTTTGAGTTATTAACGCTACTGACAGCCAGGGGTGGTAAAAGTACTCAAAAGTTATACTCAAGTAAAAGTATATATACCTAACTAAAAAAAGACTCCAGTAAAAGTAAAAAGTCCTCCATTCAAAAATTACTCGAGTAAAAGTACAAAAGTGTCCGATTTCAAATGTACTTAAGTATTGAAAGTAGAAAGTAAATGTTCAAATTAACTGTAAATATCAATAATTAAGCAGCTCAATTGTTTTGTGAGTGATATGCAATGTTTTAATTGAACAAATAATAAGATTAGATACTACAAAGAATATGTTAGATTTGCAATCATAAGAGTAAATGAAGCACCTTAATAAAACACCTTAACCCAGTATAGGGTTTTAACTTGTAATAGACATGTTCCATAACATTAGCTGCATCAAACAGAAGATGTTTCAGAATATAAATGAGGAAGAACCACCTCTTTAAGTTTAAATATCTTCAAAACACACCATTAAGCAACACAGACTACTATTTAAATCTGTAAAAGCTTCTGTTCAGCTTTAGCAGAAGCTGATTTTCAAATTTGCTAGATGGTGTGATGTAAGAGCTGCCCAGGTGTGCCACAGGGAAAATACATGTTCGTGTTTTTAAAGTATTTTTCTTTCTAATAAAAATCAATGCATAGGTTATATATCAAAAGTCAACATAGCTACATTTAAATGTAGCAAATATAGAGTATGGTCTGCTGTTATTTTGTGACCTGTTTAATGTCATGATGTGTGCAGTGAGAAGTTTTCATAGTAAATATTATACCGCAAAAGAAAAAGGTTTGGGAAACACTGAGCTAACGTTAGTGTGGCAAACCTGACTAGTCAGCTTTTCCAAGTCTACCCACAACCGTATCATCCATGATCGATTGGCAGCATGCAGGGAGAAACAGCTTACTAGCTTGATTCTCTCCTGCATCCAGCTTACGGTTTTATCACACATGACCCCAAATCTGCCACCGTTAGCTACCATGCATTAAATACATTGACTATTGTCAAGAGCTGCACCTTTACCTGTTTCTGCTGTCATTTTCCACTTCGCAATGGATGAACTGACTGCTATGTATGCTGGCAAAGAGCTCGCACATTCTTTTTTTTAAGATCTTCATTGGTTTGGAAAGCCAGTCTAATAAATACTTGGAGCGGGCTTGGGAAAAATGTATTGGAGTAAAAAGTAAACTTTGTCTTTAAAATTGTAGTGGAGTAAGAGTGAAAGTAGATCCAAATAAAACATACTTAAGTAAAGTACAAATCCCCGAAAAAAATACTTAAGTAAAGTAATAAAGTATTTTTACTTCATTACTTACCACCACTGCTGACAGCACTTCCGATATGCAAACAACAGAGCTGCGTTTTGAAATCGCCCGGAATTCTCCTTTAACGGTATGATCAGAGGGGACTCTTTAGGGAGATCAAATATTCTTCTGCTCTTGGCTGTAGTGTAGGGGACTATGCAATCACTCACATGGACGCTTCCACTTTCAACGCATTCACTGTCAGGCAGCAAACCCCACTCTTTAATAAATGTGTTTCTGAAAATGCCTGACAATGCTAGAAACAAACCAACAGAGCCCTGTAAGCTTTACCTTTCAAAAACTGTGAAATTTGGAGAAAAAAAAATTGAAAATTGCTGTTTGAAAAACATGTAAATCAAACAAAAAAATAAAACATGTAAATCAAACGTAAAAAATTTTGTTGACTTTAAAAAGGCATTTCATTCAATTTGGCACGATGGATCATTAATTATCTGTTACGTGTTGTGTGTACCACTGTGTTGCATTCCTGTATTTTGCACATATGTATGAGTTGCGCGTATTGCCAGGTATAATGTTAGTCGTATTCTGTGCCACGGATAAGAGCACACTGTCAGTGATAGCCTGAAGTTGTGCCATCTCCATTTATGCTATGTCCAGTCTTGTGCAACATGAGAAGCAACGTATTTAATTAAACCTGCAAGAATACACCTGCCTTTGGTCTCTCTCCTTCCATACCTCTCACAACCAACGTAATCCGTGACAAAATTGGTATAGGTATATGACACGATCAAATCGATATACACTGACAACAAACGCAGCATTCAAATTGGTGACAAACACACATTTTTTTACCCAGAGGAGAGGAGTTTGGCTGTCATTTGAGTCACTATTCAAAATCTATATAAATCAATTTGCTGTTGCTATTGGAACATTCCTCCTTTAAGAAAAACATCTTCAGTTCAGTTAGGTTTGATGGTTGCTGAGCATGGACAGCCCGCTTCAAATCACCCCACAGATTTTCAATGATATTCGGGTCTGGGGACTGGGATGGCCATTCCAGAACATTGTACTTGTTCCTCTGCATAAATGACAGAGTAGGAGTGTGTGCAAAAAAAGTCTTCTTCTGCATCACTCTCCCATCCTTGTGAAAAGTGTGCTGAATTGTTGAATGATGCACAGTGACACCATCTGCAGCAAGATGATGTTGTAGGTCTTTGGAGGTGGTCTGTGGGCTGTTTTTGACCTTTTTACCTTTGCCTTGGCCTCTCTGATATTTTATATGGCCTGCCACTTCTGGCCTTAACAAGAACTGTGCCTGTGGTCTTCCATTTCCTCACTATGTTCTACACATTGGACACTGAAAGCTTAAATCTCTGACGATAGCTTTTTGTAGCCGTCCCCTAAACCATAATGTTGAACAATCTTTGTTTTCAGGTCATTTGAGATTTGTTTTGAAGCCCCCATGTTGCCACCCTTCAGAAGAGTCAAAGAGAACAACAACTTGCAATTGGAAATTGCAAATCTTAAATACCTTTACTCATGATTGGATGCACCTGTCTATGAAGTTCAAGGCTTAATGAGCTCACCAAACCAATTGTGTGTTCCAAATAATCAGTGCTAGGTAGTTACAGGTATTCAAATCAACAAAATGACAAGGGTGCCTAAATGTATGTACCTGTCTAATATTGTTTTGATGCATATTGCACATTTTCTGTTAATCCAATGAACCTCATTTCACATCTGAAATATTACTGTGACCTTCAGTTATTTGATAGATCAAAATGAAATTGCTGATCCAAACACCAAATTATTTATTAATGAAAATCATGGAAATTGTCAGGGGTGCCTAAACCTTTGCATACGACTGTATGTGTAAATGTTTAATTTTATGTCTGATTTAATGTTTGTGTTTCTATAGTGACGACAGTTAAGAATGATTACCCTCCTGAGACCAGAGAGGATTTCTTAACATGTGAGTAAATAAAATCACAAACACGCTATCACGTTTCAGGTGTTGTACAAATGAAGGTTTACAGAGTTGTATATCAGCTGCACACCGATAATACCTAACTTCTGTGCTCTAACGCGGCACAGGATGCAGGTGCTCGGTACAGACTGTACGCATTAACAGAAATATATTCTACTTAGCAAATGTGCTACGACACTTGGTGTGGTGAAGACACAAATACACTCTTACTGAAGATTACCCAAAATAGCTGCTCTATTCTCTCCAACCTGGTGACAGGAAACATTCACACACAAAGACAATGGAAATGAGGTTACACTTATACACACACTAATTAGAGACAAAGATCAGCTGGTGCTACTTAGGTGGTTAACACAAGGAGAGAACAGTGAAATGTAAATAATGAGTAATGTCCCAGTCTGACCACAAGATGGTGCTAAGCCATCCTATGGCACAGTTTATCCTGTGGGCAGGTGGAACTCATCTCCCCAGCGTCCACTGCAGGGACAGGGTGGTGTGCAGCTAGTACCAGGTGTAGGGACAGTGCACCCGGCACCGCCAGTAGTGGGAGTGTGGAGCGGAGCTGGTGGTGTAGGAGGGAAGAAGGGGACATAGGTCCACAATGGCGGATGCATGGACCAGGCTGAGGAGTTCCAAGGGTTGACAAGCAGCCCCACCCATCTGCGTTGCAGGCCTGCCGGTGAGGGGGACTAATTGGCTAGGGCGCTCAGGTGGATAAGTGGATTGTGGGTGCAGCTCTAACCAACTAGGGTTCACGTTCTAGGGATCATTGTCTGTGTCCCCCTCACCTCTTCTGATCCATCCTGGTCTGTCTCCAAGCATGTGAGGTCCTCTTCTTCCCTGTCATCCTCTGCATCGACATAGATACAGCTGGTTAATAATTGAAAGAGATCTATTGGACGGACAAAAACACGTGAACAGTCATGTTGGGAAAAAGTCTGTGAAAAACAGATACATGACATAGAACACACACAGGTGAACAGTTCACCTACACCCCCCCAGCAGGAGGGGCGACTTTCACAGAGCCACTAGGGTCACAGAGCCACTAGGGTCACAGAGCCACTAGGGTCACAGAGCCACTAGGGTCACAGTGCCACTAGGGTCACAGAGCCACTAGGTTCACAGAGCCACTAGGGTCACAGAGCCACTAGGGTCACAGAGCCACTAGGTTCACAGAGCCACTAGGGTCACAGAGCCACTAGGTTCACAGAGCCACTAGGGTCACAGAGCCACTAGGTGAGTAGAGTAAAGTTCAGTATGTAGAATATATGAACAGTATACAGTAGTACCACAAACAAATGTTAAATGACTTGAGCATCTAGAGAAGTACAGTTGTTAATGAAACATCAATCCCAAAGTGAACAGTAATATGGGGTGATGGGGGGGCGGGGGGTGTCACCTTTGAGAGTCCAGTGGAAAGAAAGACACACAACTGCATCTATACATTCACACTTATCCACACATATTGTTCATGACTTCATGTTTTATCTTCTTAGACTCCTGCCAGCTGACATTGGATCCCAATACAACAAGTCAGTCTTTGTGTCTGTCTGAGGGGAACAGAAAGGTGACATGGAGTGATAAGGTCCAGTCATATCCTGACCATCCAGACAGATTTACCTCCTACTTCTGCCTCCAGGTGTTGTGTAGAGAGGGTCTATCTGGAGTCTGTTACTGGGAGGTAGAGTGGAGCGGAGATGGGGTTGATGTAGCTGTTTCATACAAAGGGATCAACAGGAAAGCAGGTTGTGAGTGTGTGTTTGGTAATAATGATCAGTCCTGGAGGTTAACCTGCTCTACCTCCAGGTGCTATTTCTACCACAATAATATCAAGACTGATATTCATGTCCCCTGCTCCTCCAGAGTAGGAGTGTACCTGGACCACAGGGCAGGGACTCTGTCCTTCTACAGTGTCTCTGACACAATGACCCTCCTCCACAGAGTCCAGACCACATTCACTCAGCCACTATATCCTGGGTTCAATGTTTATAATGGATCTGTGAAGATGTTGACACCTCTTCAGTGATGAAGCTGTTAGACTGCTGATATCAATGTACTTCACTAGTCGCTTCACTAGGAGGCTGATCCAATATTATTATTATTATTATTAACCATTATATATATGGTGAAAACCAGTCCAGAGTCTCTTACATTTCTACCCTGTGATACAACAATATAAAAAACCCAACCAAAAACTAAAACAGAAGAAAAACAAGATAGAATACAATTAAATAAAAACACTTGCATAATAACACAGACTTTATAAGAAACTTACAGTTAACAATAAAATAGTTGTGTGTAACCGACATATAAATTGGCATACAGGCACTAAAACCTCTCGCTTAAAATCTGTAAATCATTCCATGAGTGTGAGGCATGGTATTGAAAGGCAGGTTTACCTAACTCAGAGTGAACCTGTGGTACCTCTAGCATAGACAGGTCTTGTGACCGAGTCTGATGGATAGTGTTTGACCACAGACTTTTTGGAATTTCGATAGCTAGGATGTTTCTGTAATAAAATGTACTGTAGTAGTTTTTAATTCAATGTGTTGTAGTTTATTATACAATGTTTATTACATTCCATGTGTAGCAGTTTCTTATAAGCATAAAACAATTGAAGTTGGGAAAGAATTAAACAGTTTGTAAGCAACATATATTACATTTTAATATACTCAGGAGTGAAGGGACAGCTATATGCCATGTAATTATAGTTTAATTAACATAGCGAAAGAAATTAATTAGGTGTATCCTATATGTGGTGGATGAGGTGGGCTTTCCCCCTCACTGTGTGGGTTCCTTGAAAAGCGATATATAAGTTGAATTAATTATTTATTATTATATGTTGAATATGCAAAAGTATTTAAATGTGTGCCTTAAGCAGTGACGTCACTAGGGCTATAATATGTTGTAGCCCAACCAAAAAAATACATACATTATTAATTTAAATCTATTGTGTTTTTCTTCTCTCTCTGTGATTTTTTTGTCAACCGTGCAATCGTGTATGACAGTTGAGTATACACATGGTTTGGCGGACGCTAGGACCTGGCAGAGGCTGATCTAACGTCAATTCTGCATTTGCTACAAGTTGTACTTATATCCTAGATGGTGACTAGAATCAGAGCCCGTCTACGGAGAGCCTGTCCACTCCCTATTAAACCCCATTGTACCGAATTTGATTGCAATTCCACCAGAGTTCCACTGGGGTGATCCCATGTGAGTGCTAAATGAATGGGAGTCTATGGAGCTAAACTGCTAAATTTTTCTCTTTCGCCTGATTGTCGTTGAGAAATCTCAGATTTGATTGTAGTTTTTGCAAGTTCAACATGGATTTTAGGTCGAAAGTTGAATAAACGAGTACTTATGCCCTTTCGATTTCTTACAGGTTGAGTCGTTGTTGCCCATAAACACGCTAGCATTCTGCTAATGAATGCTGATTGGTCAGTGAAGAACAGATTACGACCAGAGATCCTGCTTGATGGCATCTGAAGCGAAACCAGCCCATCTACCCACATTCTCTGATAATGTTATGGTGGACTTTTTCACCAACGCAGCAAAAGTGCTGGCCCTTTCATTTTCCTGTCGTTTTGTATGTACTGTGAAATCTACATGGGAAATAAACTGAATTTGAGTACTTGTATTATTCTTGTGTTCAGGAACACAAGATACATGGTACAGTATTGCCACCTTAAAAAACAGCCCATGTCCTGCTCAACTGCTAAATATCAATACAAATGAGAAAAATGCCTCGCAGATGTGCTATATTATAAATTGTTCTAATAGTGGGAAAGGGTTGTCCTATTTCTCATTTCGCAAGGATGAAAAAATGTAACACTTTCACTCACTAATCTTCTGTAGCTGGATTCGCTCGTGTATTGGCGAAGTACATATAGCTGAAAGCCAGCTGATGGCTAGCTGATAGCTAACCGATAGCAGCTATGTCACCGAGCCTACCTGACCCCAATGACCGTTAAAACTGTGTCTGTATGTAAAGAAATATGTGAATATTGCGGCGTGGTCTTTAAAACATTAGCAAACCAAAACGCTTTCTAAAACGTGTATTGACAGGGGGAAGCCAAAGCCTGTTTACTTATTAGACAGGGGCTGTTTCTCAAAACCAAGAATGCAAAGAACGACTTGTGTACTTGGGGAGAACGATCTTGGTAGTTGTTCTTTAAGGAATGAACTCACAAAACGACAAGCACACAAAACGCTGCTGACAGTTTGAGACGATGTGATCTTGCTGGTATTGCGCAATAATACCCCCGCACAGACGCTGTCTGCAGTACCCAAACATAACGACAATAACAGCCAGGCTTTCTCAAAACGGCAATTGCCATTTTAGCATTTGTCTCCGACTATGTTCGAACATGATCTTAAAGTTGACATAAATCAGCACTTAAGTTTAATAATAGTGGCAAACAAACGTGATTAAGTAGATAGAAATGTTAAGGTATAAAACAGGGTTGGCTCGCTAGCTAACTTACAACAGCAGGCGCTTATGGAGATTCTCACTTCCGAAAACGTTTGAGCACATTTTTGATTCGCCATAGATTATCGTTAAAATGCCAATATTTGAAATCTACACAATTGATTTCTCGCATCAAATGTTCTCAGAAGGGAATTTAGTGTTGAAATAGCGTACGAAATTGTAGAAAAACTACTTTTCTTTTGGGGAAGCCTTACCCAGAGGTAAGCTTGCAGTAAAGCAGTATCTCTGGCCGTACAATTTGAATGACGTCATTGACATTTTCAAAGGGTTTTTTAGAAGAAAAAGGTGACTTAAAAAAAATCTAAAACCAAGCAGTGTGTATTTTCTTGGCCTCCCCTTTCGACTGCAACATTCAAATTACTATACAAAAAATTATATTTCGAGAAAAGTGGATTTTGAGGGGTATAGCTCCATAGACCTCCATTCATTCTGCACTCA
>JACXGM010011359.1:5273-25237 GCA_016801145.1 Umbra pygmaea | reverse complement strand
GTTCAGTTGTAGTCCAGAGTAGAGGGTCTCTGGCTCTATTTTCATCCTGCAGGTCTTGATAGAGATACGAGGGCTGGGTTGGGTCATCCTCACAGTCACTGGTCACACAGGCAGGACTGGATATTAAGTATTTGGTATCAGTCTCCAGAACCTGAAGCTGCTCTTCCTCCTGACTGGTCCTGAGTTCCTCCTCTTTAATTAGTGTGGGCTCTGGGTCCTCCTGGCACAGACTGGGGCTCCACTCCTGCTCACAGAGCTGCTGCTCAGGGGGAATCTCTGCTCCAGAGAGAGTGAACTGCTGGAGGTCTGGAGGAGAAACAAACAAACAACTCAGTGCTGACATGCAGACTCATCCCTAGGCTGTGAGACATGCAGACTCATCCCTAGGCTGTGAGACATGCAGACTCATCCCTAGGCTGTGAGACATGCAGACTCATCCCTAGGCTGTGAGACATGCAGACTCATCCCTAGGCTGTGAGACATGCAGACTCATCCCTAGGCTGTAGACCCCATCACTACCCTGTTAGCAAGCAAATCCCCATTGCTCAAGGGTATGTGTCAACTCCACAATAGTTAAATCACTCCCTAAACATGGCCTATATATTAGGGTAAAACAAAATGTTTTGACCAGCATACAATGAAAACCCAACCCAAGGCAAATCACCCTTGGCAGAAATGTTTCCCTTTGTCAGGTAATGATACAGTTAAATAAATGAGGCAATGTACATAAAAGCCTTGAGGAACTCTTGCAGAAAGCTGAAAATGTGATGGAAGTTCAACATTTACAATGACAACAACCTGAAACCACCATTGGAGTGACTAAGGAATAAGAAGGTAAACTACTGTACTATGAGTGGCCCCGTCAGAGACTTAAATCAAATCAAAGGTTTGTGGCATGATTCCATTATCTCCATTGCTATTCATTGAAACTCCCAAAGGAACACGTAGTTGATCAGACTAAATTGCTGCTTCGCACCACAACTGAGTCACGATGGTTCGTCTTCAATCCTGGTCATAGCATTTCCCGCTACGCCCAGAGCACCAGCAAGGGCAGCACAAATTGGTACAGTGGAGTTGAAGTCTGACAGCTTTACCGCTTTATGGTGCAGAATCAGACAGCTCTGGGACCATCAGCCACCTGCTGAAGGAGGTAACAAGGCAATGGGACATGAGCATATCAGAAATATAATTATATTTTTTTAAATATTTTAAATTCCTGCTGTTCAAATTTGGTAGTGACCTAACTAGTGGTGTAACGTACGCCTAAACTGTATTCGGCAGAGTACAATTCAAAGAGATATTAAAAAAAGTTATTAACGATCAGTAAAATTGACTAGAAACATATCTGCAGCTATAAACACACTTATCTTGTACTTTCTTTTTCCTGATCAGATCCTGCTGATAAGGGCTACATGAATACACATGAGGATACAAAGTTGTTTTTGCTTCCACAACTGCATCTGCAACCGAACTAATAAATGGCCATAATATCAATGTGCCCGCAACCAAACCTAACATTTTGCAATATTTTGTTACAGTTTGCATATGCATTGCCCACAGCTAATTTCTTTACGTTCCATAAAAGCAATTGTTTCCCCAACACGTAGATGAACGTTTGTTCCACGAAATGTGCATGTGTCATGTTATCGTAATTGCTTTCTGTACATTTCTGAGATAAATAAAAAATCACAGGCAAGACTGAACGTTTAGCCATATTACAGTCTAGTTGTCTCTAGATGAAGCAGATGATTTTCCGATGTTGATTCATCACCACCACTCACCATTGTAGGCCTAGATCTCCTTGTATTACACTTACAAATTTAGAAAAGATCCAACAATGTTTAATGTTGATGATGATGTGCACAAAGGCTAAGAATAGCCATATATAGATCAGATCAAAACATATTCCAGATATGATGTAGGAACAAAAACCATAATGTCAGCAGCTTAAAATACATTTACATTTCATTCATTTAGCAGATGCTTTTATCCAGAGCAACTTACAATTTCAAACATTGCTCTGGCCCATGTTTCAAATGTATTCAATATAGTGGAGGATGAGCAGAGAAATGTGTAAGAAAATCTAGTAAGAAAAAATCTAAATCAGGGCATACTGGGCTAAGTTGCTGCCTTTTAGGACAAGATACTTCATGATAGTGTTTCAAACCTGACTATGGCTTCTCCGACATTGACTGGAAAATCAGAATGAGGCAACACAAACTGGCATAGCGGTGCATGGGATTTGGGATAGATAAATTGGATAATCTACCTTGCCACGTCGCTCTCCAGCGACTCCTTGTGTGCAGATTGGGAGCCTGTAAGGTCAATCGCTGAAGTATAGTTGGTGAGTGTCATCATCCCGTATATGAGCTGACTAAAGGCATGTTGGTTGAGCAGTGTGATAGAGTGCCTATAGAAAATCATCATACCCCTTTTAATTGTGGTTATTTTTTGTGTGTGTTTAATAATTTACTGATGATTTGAGATAAATAAACAAATAAATAAATAAAGTCACTTTTTGTCTTACAGCCTGAAATCAAAACACATTAAAATGTTAATTTACACATAAATACATTCAAGTAACATGAAAAAGCCACCGTTCGGAAACCCTAACATGGTACAAGCTCCATTGTACTAGCAGTGAATACATTAACCTTTATTCTATTAAAGCAACACTATGGAACTTTCCATTAATTTGTCCTGTTAACCCGAATTTTAACTAAATTTTCTTGAATCGTTTTCTTATAAATATTTTTCCTGATGACAGTAAATACACAGAAAATAGACAGTATTTTTTCCATAATATGCATTCGTTGCTATTTAGATATTGTGAAATGTTGATTTTGCTATTCTACAATTTTCTATATTTTGTATTATTTAAGGTGATGTTTTCAACCACTCGATCTAATATGCTAATTCCTAAAGTTTACTAGTCCTAAAACATTGTTTATTTATTTATTTGTTTAAAAAAAAAGTTACATATTGCAGGTTTAACACAACAAGAGGGGTAGAAACACTGTTTTAGCACACAAAAAAGCTTCATATGTAGAAAATAATTATAACATCCAACCCTAGAATAAATTGAAATCATGACCATATGTAGGACAACATTTTCAATAAACATTCTAATAGAATAGCAGACTAAAAGTGAAAAAAAAAAAGAAGGAATCGACAGCTTTACAGGGCATTTGCTCAGTTACCATAACACATGGTGTGTAAGGGCCAACTTGTGGTAAATGACTTACCAAGACTGAGCAATGTGAGTAAAACGAAATGGCACCCATACATCAGAACTGCCGTCAATGCAAAAAGGGCAAGTGTTTCAAAACTAACCCGCAAAAAATTACCTAATAAGTCAATAAATGTATACAGTAAGCAACATCACATAGAAGACTCCAATCCTGTAACAATAGAGCAACAGCGTTACTGTACAACTTGCAGTAGGATAATATGCTGGCAGAAAAAATACCTCCAAAATAAAAGGACCCAGTGGGTGCACCACAATAATCCCAAAAAAGTATCTAAGCCAACCAAATGCAATTTCTATGGAGATTTTAAGCAAATAAAATGGTCAATTTCCTAAAAATGAAAACATGTCCTTGGTTACAGTCTACTGAATTCACAAGGACTCATATAGTTTGCAATGCATGGACCATTGTGCCATCATGCTGTGTCATCTGATCTGCTGCCAGCATAACAACAAACCGCCACCCCCCCACCGTAAATCTGCTCATGCGATATGCCCGTTCAAATTTCGGAGGAGATTGGAAAATAGAGCAGGACCTCTGCAAAGAACCCAGACGCAAATTCAACCGAGTCACTCTTCTCAGAACACTCTGGCCATCCAACCACACAGAAATCAAGGTCATCCTTCTTCTCGGCTAGCTGACAATTTTCTTTTTCCAAATAGGCAACTGCTTGCTCCAGGACCACAATCCGGTCTCTATAGTCAGATAGAGCAGTGATATGGTTTCTCCCTGTAGTCAGATAGGGCAGTGATATGGTTTATCACTATAGTCAGATAGGGCAGTGATATGGTTTCTCACTGTAGTCAGATAGGGCAGTGATATGGTTTCTCACTGTAGTCAGATAGGGCAGTGATATGGTTTCTCCTCTGTTTCATGCTTGAATCCTTCAAAATGGCGAGTCTGTTCATCAACAGCTGCCTGTACCCCATCCAAGGCTGTTATCATTTGGACAATGAGAGCAGCTGATGAAATCAGATCGGAACACGTTCAGGTGGGACTGGATATGGGATTCCAGCTCCGCCAGCTAAACTGGATGAGGTTAATTGGAGGCAAGTGCCAGGCCGTAATTGGTGCCATAACACTCCGGGCCACTCGTATCAGAAGAGACTGACACAACTGGTTGTTTTTCCTTTGAAACATGCAGCATTTGGAAGAAAAGATGGGTTAAAAACAAATAAATAAAACATGCAATGTTAGAAATTAGAATGCTATGATAAAATGTAGAAATGTTAGCTTAAACGCAGAAGCCTCGTGCGACCACTCCGCTCACATGCTCAAACCGGAACCCACCCGTGTCACCTTTATCGTAGGGTTTTTCTATGCCTTAAGCTGAGCGACTACTGGAACTCGATCTTCAAAGTCTTCTCCAAGAAACTTCAAATTCACCTGCTTCCTTGTACCCTGATTGTACCCTGATTGTACCCTGATTGTACCCTGATTGTACCCTGATGGTACCCTGATGGTACCCTGATTGTACCCTGATTGTACCCTGATTGTACCCTGATTGTACCCTGATGGCTACTTTTTAGTCCCGGAAGACTTGCTCTCATTCAACCTCAAACATGCAGACATTGTTGCATTTACTTCCCTATTGGCTCAATGCAGAACTCTTCTTCAATGGAAGTCTTTCCAGCCCCCTTTTACTCAATGGCTCAGAGATGTTATGTTCTTCCTACAGCTAGAGAAAAGTAAGTATTCTCTTTGGGTTCAACCAAGACTTTTAACAGATGGCAACCTATTATTTTTAAGGCCTCCACAGACTCCCGGATTTATCCAGAGTAGATGTTAGCCTAGATTATATTTCCTTTCTTAATTTCTGTGCTTGTTAAGTTTGTCTTGGTCTGTTTGTGTGTGTACATTTTTTCATTTATTTGCTCTAGTTGGGTTATGTATGGTCAGGCGGATGCTATGTGGGCTTGGGGCAGTTTGGGTGTTGGTTGGGGGGTTTCAGGAGTAGTATGTTTGGTGGGAGGGGTGTACTGTTCAGTGTTGCAGGTTGGGTGTTGGTGGGAGGGGTGTACTGTTCAGTGGGGCAGGTTGGGTGTTGGTGGGAGGGGTGTACTGTTCAGTGGGGCAGGTTGGGTGTTGGTGGGAGGGGGTTATAGATATAATGCGAATTCTGGTTCATTTCTTTCTGTGAATATTTTCCCCCCGATATTATTCCCTTCCTATTTCCCACTAACCCTGCGTTGTCGGCAGCTCTGCATCCTTGGACAGATCTGTGGATGACGAGGGGAGCACACATAGTTCATCCAACCACATGTCACCCCATTCTTTTCGCACTGTTCACCCAACACGGAAGCCTTTAGTCAGATCATGCACAGGGTTGATTACGTTCACAGACCATACTTCCGTGATTAAATTTACAGGAGCCCAATCTAAACACAAGGAGTTGCTGAAGAGCAACGTGGCAGGATAGATAATCTGACTTGTATAATTCCTGGATGATTTCATGACCAGTTGTAAATGTTACTGGATACAGTGAATAGCTAAGCAGGCCACAGGCTTAGGCTACATTAGGCTACATTGGATGTCACTGGAATATGTGCACTAGGGGGTGGGCACTAAGTACGCTTTGAATTCTGGACCTTGTGGTATTTCAAGAGCAGACTGATACAGAAGCATCCAAAATGGTTGTTCTTGGATGCATTGGCAGGCACACCATTGTATATGACAAATCATCGAAGGTGGAAAATTTCTGTGGGAATTAAAAGGTACAATATGTAGTTTTCCAAAACAAATATTAATAATAAAACAAGACATACTTTGCATTAAAAAAGCAAACATCCCTATACCTATATTATATATATATATTTCTTAGTTGTGTACTTACATTATCCTAAATGTTTCCACCAACTTTCAAATCCAGAGAAATTTGTAATATAATTGGAAGACACGGGACGTTTCATTTTGTCTTTCCGTCAATGGCGTCATATAACCTTTGACTGCTCTAGTTGCTCTAAGTTCCAGGGAACCGCAAAACATAACTTGAATAAAGTTATAATATTTTTAACAATACATTACTTTGTCAGTGAACATTTTTTCTGCTGGAGACGCTAGATTGGAAGGTTGTCATTGATGACGATAACAAAACCCATGATCCCACGCTTCTTCCCGACGTCATCCAAGTACATCTTTTGTTATTGTTTTGATTGAGAGACCCCTAGCAGCCAAAAACGACATATTGTACCTTTATCAGAAACTGATTCATATTAATACCATTTAAATGTAGATACTTTTTGCATCAAATATACAGTGCCTGGCAAAGGTATTCACCCCATTGGGCATTTCCACATTTTGCAGTGTGACAACCTCGATTGAAATAGGATTGTGTTGAGTTTTTAACATTTTGTTTTATACAACATTCAAAACACAACCTCGATTGAAATAGGATTGTATTGAGTTTTTACCATTTGTTTTATACAACATTCAAAACACTTTGAATGTGGACAACTGAGGATACTTTAAACAAAATATCACACAAGACCTAGAATTGCCTAATGTTTAACCCACAAAAACGGTTTACTGTTATAAGCTAAATTCTTTGATGAATTTAAGCAAAATTCCCCAAATTCCAAGGCATAACTTCCCACAGATAAGTTCTGGAAAATTTCTGGAAATGTAGCAGAAAGTTTTCAACCCTTTGCACCTGTAATGGTAAAACTACAGGCCTGCATTTTCGACAAACTGCAAATTGATGCACTTGAAGCAGTAATTTGAGTGCTTTTCACAACCTGCTGTCTCAGAAATCTGGTTGCAGGGGTCTGCGTGGCTCAGTCGCTGCATTGCAGGACAGTCTACATCATGACAGTCATGGGTTAGAGCCTGACTATGGGTTCTCTGACTTTCCCCCCGGACAAGCACACCTGGTGCAATTAATCCCGCTCTTGATTACTGTAACTAAAAATTAACTATGTCTTTATGTCCAGTGGTTCCCAAACTTTTTTGTTACTGTAACATCAGAGGTCACAGTACCAATGTTTGAGAACCACCACAGAAGTGGTTTGCTCAACTATTTTTTAACCCATCTGCAACTAAACAACTCTTCAGACAAATCTGCATACGAAAGGCAACACCAGAAGCAAAAATATAGAAAATAATGATTCTCTATGGCAACAGTAATTTAAAAAACTACAATTACATCCAAGTTATGCAGAAGAGCATAACACGTTGAACTTTGAAGCAGATGGGCTACAACAGCACAAGACGTTCAAAGTCACGTTCTAAGACACATCACCTTTCTTGATGCTTGATTCTGATGCTTGGTTTGAAATTCACCAGATCATCTTGACCATGTCTACATGCATTGACATGCTGCCACGTGATTGGCTGACTAGATATTTACGTTAAGAACAGTTGAATAGGTGTACCTAATGAAGTGTGCATCAATTAATAATAAAAACGGTAACAATAATTAATTCCTACACCGTTTACATGATTTTTATATGAAAACTCTCAAATTAAAGCTGAACGTATTTTATTAATAATTTCATTCAAACTCCAGTATGCTGTGGCAGACAGCCGAACTAAAAATGCCCATTTAGTCAATGCCCAACTGGACCTGAGTGTATTAAAGTATTTGTTTATAATTATGGCAGGTTTGGTCCTCCATAGTTTCAGCACCACCCCTGAACAAATGACTACAGCTGTTACTCAACACACTGTGTAGGCCTAATGCCAATGCAATCCCTTGCGTGGAGGGCTTCTGTTTCTTTCTTTAAAATATTTTTTGTGACATAACTGTTCACGCTGACTTGTAACGAACTATATTGAAAATAAAAGTGATGCAGTGGTATAACTTGTGTAGTAAGTTAAATGAATTCAAACCTGCTCTGTGTAGCTTTATCTCAGGCTGCAGAACAACGTCCATCAGTCTCTGTACACGGAGAACTTCATCCTGCTTTTCTGCGATGGTTTTTTCAACAACGCCGAATATCTCCTCTGCAGCAGCTGTTAATGTCTCGGTAATAAGAATCCTCAAAAACTCCATGTTACTTATATTAGATCAATGTAATGAATATTCAGAATGCTAGCTTAGCTATTTATCTCCTTACGATGTTCTTCTTAAGTTTAAAGGCAGATCGCAACCGTCGAGTGGTGCATATACTGCCATCTACTGTACCGGAGTGTGAAGTAGGTCTGGGCGATATGGCCAAAAATGATTTCACAATATAAAATTGATATTTTTGCGATACGATATGCCTGACGATATATTAATATATATATAGGACCGGCTGTGACTTGATTAAATCAAAGTGTGTAGTCTGCTGTATAAAGAAATAAAAACAATACATACAAAAAATGTATTGACCTTGTTATATTTCTGTTAGAAGTTTCAGGTAAAATTGATCTACAAGCGATATAAAATACTCCTCATTTGGATGTTTCTTTGTTTCAGAACAAAACCAGCTGTTATCACGATATGTTGATATGGGATATTCTTCTCGATATTATTTTCAAAAACTCAATAACGATAAATACTGAATTATTGGACAGCCCTAGTGTGAAGCTGGTTGTTGGAAAAACCAGTTCACTTGAAACTGGTAGCCTCGCGGTGCATTCAAAGTTATTGTAAAATACCCTTTTCCCATCTGGTGGTTGTTTTTGTCATTCAACAGCAATTTACTAGTGAAATACGTTATTGTTATAAATTATAGTTATTACTATATTATTAAATGTTTGATTTTGACCATATGGCCTTAGCAATAAACAAGCTGTCTTCATCTGCAACCAAGCCTTTGTGGACTTTGAGGTATGTTTGGGATCATTGTCATGTTGGAAGGTCCAATGACGCCCAAGGTTCAGCTTTCTCACAGATGGCATGATGTTTTCTCCTAGGATTTTCTGATACTTTATTGAATCCATCTTTCCTTACACACACTGCAGTTTTCATGTGCCAGAGGATGAAAAGCAGCCCCAGAGCATCACTGAGCCACCACCGCTGTTCCATCATGCCCGAAAACTTTTTTTAGCGCTTAACTGAACAGAATCCCAAAACCTTTGTAGCTTCTTTATATGATTTTGAGCACGATGGAGATGACATTTCTTATGCTTTTGGGTAAGTAGTGGTGTACGTCTTGGAGTTATGGCATGGAAAACATCTGTGTTTAGTACACACCATAACTGTGCTCACTGAAACCTCTGTGCCTGTTGCCACCAAGTCTTGCTGCAGGTCTTTTGCAGTCTGTTGAGACTTCCACAACCTGCAGTCTCTTAACTTTGTCCCATTCTTTTGTCTTAGCCATGTTTCTAACCTGCAGTCAAATGTGACACTCAACAAATCCCTAGCCAATTCAGGTATTTCATGTTTTCCAGCTCAAGTACACCTGGTGCAACTAATGAAGCCCTTGATTAGTAGCATCAGGTATGCTTAAGATCTCTCCTTTCTGCATATTTGTGCTGTTGTGAGGGATTCTGTTCAGGGGTTGATAAATTTGAGAGTGGAGAAGTCATTGTAAGTTGCATTTTCAGTTGGATTTGGGGAAACGACTTGGAGCATTCATTGTGTTGAATCTGTTTTCACAAGATGGAGCCTGCCTGTATATGCAAATGGTCTGTCTTTTAAACTATCTTTTTAATAAACTGTCTATACACTTACAAAGTTCTCAATGATTTGGTTTGCATGTAGGGACCCTCATTATGCTACTGTGGAAGTGTGGTTCTATTTTGAGCTATTTTGAACAGCGTTATAAGGTATTTATCAGTTCACACTAAAACTGGGCACATTCGATTTGCATGAAAACATATCCCAGAGAACGGTCGACTCTGTACCAATGTTTTATTAAGCCCTAGGTTAATTTTGCGCCTGAGGTGCCATTTAAGATAACTTTGTCTTGAGTAAATAATGATGGAGTTGGTGCTTTTGATAATACAACCAGTTCAAAACCTAAAGTGATATGAGCTATGGCTAAATTTTAGTCTGACTCAACTTCAGAAAACAAAATGGTGCATTTAAATGTTCTCGCAGAGTTAAAAGCATATTATGAAACCATACCTTTGTTAACTTGTTGTCATATAATGATAAAGAGCCAATCTTTTACATATGGTAGCCTATAAATTCATTCCTGAACATTGATAAAGACAGGTCTGGAAACACCATGCTGCGTAACGGATACAGTGAAGGAAAATGACCCTTTCCTCATCCTAACCTAAGATTATGGAGCATGATTATCTGCAAGAGGATTAAAAATACTAGTGAATTGCTCTAATGGCAGCTTGGCTTCATGAATAGAAGAAATATAGTCAAAATGACTATGGCAGAGATCCTGTAAGAAAGCTTGTATAAAGGTAAAACAGTGACAGGTTTTCTACGTGTACAGCACAGGTGTCAAACCGGTTCCACGGAGGGCCTAGTGTATGCTGGTTTGTGGTCTTTCCCTTAAATTAGTGCCCAATTAAGAACTATTAAGACTGCCAGGTGAGGGGAGATCCTAACTAATTAGTGACATTCAATCATTCAGGTACAAGGTAAAAGCGAAAACCTGCAGACACTAGGCCCTTTGTGGATCCGGTTTGACACCCCTGGTGTACAGTAATCTTTTCATTTTTGTAAAAAGTGTTGCATTCAAGTTTTATTTTTTTATTTGTAATTTTTAGCACTTTTGAAAATAGTTTTGTACAAAAGTTTTTAATTTGTAATTTGTTTTGCATTAAAAAAGATTTTGCACACTTGTAACCTTGGAATTACTTTTGTAGTAAAACATATGCCTCAAAATACAGTGCCCTGCGAAAGTAATCGGCCCCCTTCGACCTTTTGCCACATTTCAGGCTTCAAACATAAAGATATAAAACTGTAATTTTTTGTGAAGAAGCATTAACAAGTGGGACATAATCATGAAGTGAAACGAAATGTATTGGATATTCCAAACTTTTTTAACAAATAAAAACTGACAAATTGGGTGAGCAAATTCATTCATCCCCTTTACTTTCAGTGCAGTCCAGAAGTTCAGTGAGGATCTCTGAATGATCCAATGTTGACCTAAATGACTAATGATGATAAATAGAATCCACCTGTGTGTAATCACGTCTCCGTATAAATGCACCTGCTCTGTGATAGTCTCAGAGGTCTGTTGAAAGCACAGAGAGCATCATGAAGAACAAGGAACACACCAGGCATGTCCGAGATACTGTTGTGGAGAAGTTCAAAGCCGGATTTGGATACAGAAAGATTTACCAAGCCTTAAACTTCCCAAGGAGCACTGTGCAAGCGATAATATTGAAATGGAAGGAGTATCAGACCACTGCAAATCTACCAAGACCCGGCCGTCCCTCTAAACTTTCAGCTCATACAAGGAGAAGACTGATCAGAGACGCAGCCAAGAGGCCCATGATCACTCTGGATGACAATGATCCAAAACATAAAGCAAAATCTACAATGGAATGGTTCACAAATAAACATATCCAGGTGTTAGAATGGCCAAGTTAAAGTCCAGACCTGAATCAAATTGAGAATCTGTGGAAAGAACTGAAAACTGCTGTTCACAAACGCTCTCCATCCAACCTCACTGAGCTCGAGCTGTTTTGCAAGGAGGAATGGGCAAAAATTTCAGTCTCTCGATGTGCAAACTTGCTAGAGACATACCCCAAGTGACTTACAGCTGTGATCGCAGCAAAAGGTGGCGCTACAAAGTATTAACTGACTTAAATAATTTTGCACGCTCAACTTTTCAGTTTTTTATTTGTAAAAAATGTTTGAAATATCCAATAGATTTGTTCCACTTCATGATTGTGTCCCACTTGTTGTTGATTCTTCACAAAAAATTACAGTTTCATATCTTTATGTTTGAAGCCTGAAATGTGGCAAAAGGTCGAAAAGTTCAAGGGGGCTATATAATTTCGCAAGGCACTGTATATCCTGTCAAAAGTACAAAAAACAAGGCGCAGAGTTGTCACTATAATTCCACTGTGTACGTGACTATAGCACTTTTTTATTGATTTAATACAAGTAGCAAAGTAATCAATAATTGATTGTCATCCCAGTGTTCGAGTTCAAATCCAGTTGGAAACTGTGAGATTTCTGTTCTCCATTCCAGCGTTATGCAGAGCTGTTGTACATGTGTTTTTGTAGACAGGTGATTGTCTATATGTTTTTGTAATTTTAACCCTAACCTTAATTCTAACCACACTGGAATGTTGCCTAACCTTAACATTAACCGAAACCTCACCTTAACCACACTGGAGTGTTGCCAAACCTTAACCGTTATTGCCTAATTTTAACCGTTCCCTCAGGTTACCATGACTTGTTTCGTGATATTGTATGTATACAATTTGTGGTATGGTCACAAAAACTGCTTAATATGACAGTGTCACGAAAGATTTGATAAACCTTAGTGACAATAACAGGAAAAAAGTGATATTTGATTAAAAAAACACTTATACATTTAGAAATTGCTATTTAAACCTGCACTATGTAACCGTTTTGAATTCTTCATGTCATGCTGAAGCTGAAATATTGAGGCGAAGTAAGTGCAGAGTTGAGTAACGTTTAATAGGAAGCAAACTAACAAACATATAACAGCTCTTCCTAAAGCATGACAATAGCACCACACTCAGGCAGGCATACACAATAGTGGACACCCTAGCCTGACTAAGGGTGCCCTTAAATAAGGCAACTAATTAACATAATACTAGCCAGCTGGGACTAATAACCAGGGAATCTATCTATAACACTAATTGTTTGTGCTAATCATATTATTGATATATCCAATAGTGTGGTGCCCAGGCTCCATGTTACACTACAAAATCAATGCTTTATGGCTAGTAAATGTTAGGAACTAACATAATGTATTAAAAAACTACAAAACACAGACTAGCTAAATCAACATTTCACAATGGAGTATAATTTTCAATGTATATGTAATGTGATTTCACCACAGAGTCATAGCATATTCATTTATTGAGTCATTCTGTGTTCTGTTATTTCCACCGTGCCTACACCACATATTAGTATAGTAGGGGATAATGGACATTAACAATTTCATTATGCTTGTCAGCTCTGCCAGTAGGCACTTCTCTCCAATGACAATAAACATCTATGGACAGCACTAATGCATTCTGCCTCCCTTATCACCAACTATGCCTTGTGGCCCTTCAGAGGGTGGTGAAGTCAGCGGAGCGCATCATAAGCTGTTGTCTCCCCACCGTGCAAGGCATCTACCACAAGCGATGCCTGAGGAAAACACAGAACATCTTAAAATACCACAGCCATCCAGGCCGTGCCCTTTTCTCACTGCTGCCCTCTGGTAGACGTTACCGGAGCATCAAATCACGGACTACCAGACTAAAAAAGTTTCTTTCCGCAGGCCATTCGGCTGCTTAACACGGAACATTGATTACAATCATTTCTTGAGCCCTGTCATTCTCTGGTCACTTTATCCACTCTACATCTGAGTAGCAGAATTCAATGCACCTTTAAAAAGAAATTTCCATGCCATATTTATAGTATTTATTACTTCTGCTGTTGTACACTCCGGATCACTGTTCAGTACATAGTGTATTGCTATTATTATTATTATTGTCTTAAAATTTCTTCATATTGTATATAATCTTTTTAAGCCCACTGTGTAGATGTGTCAAGCCATGTCACAAGAATTTCTCTGCATAGGATGATGTGATGTCATTCGATGCATATGACAAATAAACAACTTTGACTTTGACTTAGACAAAAGCATTGGCTAATGTTAAATTTTTTCTATTGATCAACTTTATTTACATAGAGAAAACAAGCTGAGACCAGGGTCTCTTCTACAGTTGTGCCCAGGTGCGCGGGAAACTATTTTTGACCAGGGGTGCTGAATAACAAAATAATGGATGTCTGATGATTTCTCCCCCAGGACATATTTCGGATTTTGACAGCTAAATACGTAATTTTAGTGCAGTGTCTCGGTGAGAGTGAGAAGTTTTAGAAAAGTTCTGGCCAGCCACAAATTGCACTGTTCCACAAGTATGTGACAGCACTCGCCACTCCACTGGGCGTACCCCAACCCCACAGAAGCGCATTTGACGCCATTAGCCTATTTCAGTAACATCTACAGATGAAATCTTTCTGATTTTAGCCGCATTACTATGCCGGAAGAAAAAATATTTTTCTGCTACATATTCTTTTTTACAACTAACTAGCCCGTCACTTGACTCACTTTCATTTTGACCTCTATAGCAGCTATAACAGTTCATTTTTACTAGGCTATATTCAAACATATCTATAACAGTTTTTTACTATTTGCCTCATTATTTGATATCCAAAAATATAAATAATGTCACAGCGAATTAGCAATTATAATAAAGGGGGTGCTGCAGGCCCCTCAGCACCCCCCTTCCTGCACCTGTGACACATCAGTATACAAACAGCAGCCTAAATATCTAAACAAAATAAAAGTAAAATATATAATGAAATTTAAATTAATTTTTTTAAATAAAAACACACTTTAATAATAAACACATCAAGAATTTTTTACAGTAAATGGTAAAAAGGTCATATGACATGTAACAGACATTTACATTTGTGCTCAAAAGTAAATACCACTGAAGATGTACAATTTTTAAAGAAAACATGAGTAAGCAGGCAAAAACAAATGTTTTTAGATCCCATGGGATTCATATTCAACTGTAGGTCATAACAGAATGGCACAATTAGAAAAAGAAAACATGGCAACAAAGAAAAGTCTCCATACCCTCAGTTCTCAATATAGTGTTTTTCCCCCTTTAGCATTAATGACAGCGTGCAGTCGTTTGTGATAGTTGTCCTTGAGACCCGAATTCTTGCAGGTGGTATAGCTCTTTCGTCTTTGCAAAATGCATCCAGGTCATGCAAATTCTGGTCGTCATGCATAAACCACATGTTTGAGATCTCCCCAAAGTGACTAAATTATATTAAAGTCAGGAGACTGTGATGTCCACTCCAGAACCTTCAACATTTACTGCTGTAACCACTGGAGGGTCAACTTGGCCTTGTGCTTAGGGTCATTGTCATGCTGGAAAGTCAAGAGTGTTCTATGCGCATCTTTCATGCAGAAGAATGCACATTGTCTGCCAGTATTGTCAGATAAAATGCTGCATTCCTCTTGCCAAAACTTACACAAGGTTCCCTGTGCCTTTTAGCGCTCACAAACCCCCAAAACATTAGTGAGCCACCACAATGCTTCACAGTGGGGGTGGTATTCTTTTCACTATAGTCCTTGTTGACCCCTCTCCAAACATAGCGCTTATGGTTGTGAAAATGCTCAATTTTGGTCATGTCACTTCAAATTACAGTGTGACAGAAGCTGTGAGGCGTGTCAAGGTGTTGTCGGGCATATTGTAACCAGGCTTTTTTGTGGCACTGGTGCAGTAAAGGCTTCTTTCTGGCAACTCGAACATGCAGCTAAATTTTGTTCAAGTATCTTCATATTGTGCTCCTTGAAACAACCACCTTGAAACAACCACAAAAGCATTTTAAGAGTTTTTTCCACTACTCTCATACATAGTCCCTCTATTTGAAAGTTTTGGGTTGAGGACTCTGCTCATGGTGTTTTCTACCGAATTAGACAAAATCACACATTTCCATTGTAACACACTATGTAAGATGCCACAACAACTAAAAACAAAAGGACAAGGCTAACCTCTTGGAATATGAATGGTGTGAACCCGCCGATCAATAGAGATAAGGTCCCGGACCCTGTTTACATATTAATTCTCTGATATTACTGTAAATGTTCACAAGAAACCAATTTATTTTTACCCCCATTTTCTTCTCCTTCTATTTCCCATTAACCCTGATTAGTCGGCAGCTCCGCAAAAACCTGGACAGATCTGTGAGTTCTCGAGGGCGCACACATGGTTCATCCAACCACTGGATAGATCTGGCTGGATAGATCTGACTTTATCTAACTCAAACCCTGGGCAGCGCTATGCCAATTTGCATTGCCTCATTGCACTGCCTTGTGCAGGAGGTCCGGGAAAGGTCAGAGAACCCTTAGTCACGCTTGAATCACTGACAATCATGATGTAGACTGTCCTGAAATGCAGTGACTTAGCCCACTGCACCACGCAGAGCCCCCACACAAGAAACTAATTTAACAAATAACTATGATTGTTGTAGAAGGCAGGAAAAAGAAAAAAAAATATCGTACCCATTGTGGCACCTAAAACACTCAAAAGGGAACCTGACACGGTTGCCCCCTCCTGGTGAGATCTAGTCAGTGCATTGTTGTTTCCATTTTGTATTATGTCTGCTTTCTGTTTCCCTGACTTTTCATGCGCTCATAGGAGTTTTAGTTATTGAAAAGTGTTATCCAGGCAGATCTGCCTTGGAGGCAGGAGTTATTTGATTGGTTGATTCAAAACGGGTTAGTTCATTTACTACCCTGTGGTTACTATGGAGATGAAAAGGGAGAAATCTCAGGTGAAAACATAACATTTTTTCACTTAGAATATCAACTATAAAAAGGCACTTGCACACAGACAAAGGAACAGCATCAGCAAAGCAGCCGTGACAATGGGTTTAAATAATGTACCAATGGTATAAAGCAGCCGTGACGATGGGTTTAAATAATGTACCAATGGTATAAAGCAGCCGTGATGATGGGTTTAAATAATGTACCAATGGTATAAAGCAGCCCTATTCAACTCAGTCTCCGGTCCTCAAAGCCAGTTCCACTTCATGTCTTTGACACCCCATAATCTGGGGAAAACTACAGGCAGTTGTACACTAGAGCCCAGGACACGCACATAACGCAAATAAAATACAGGGATTAAAAAAACAATATATATATATTTATGGGGGGAGTTATATTATATTATTATTATATTATTTGCATTTAATGACAGCAGAGGGAAGCAGAGGAAGACCAGTGTAGGAGGAAGGGCATAACCCAGGCCTGAACCCTTGTTGCGAGGGTACGCTACACCCATCTCTGGCACTACAGGCACTACAGGCACACTTAAACAGGAGCACAGGACACAGACAAGAGGTCATCACATTTGAATCATTACAGTTTAATATACATTCATGATTTACAACATATACAACAACAGGTTGATAAGAGGCTCCCCTCTTACAATTGAAAGCTAGAATGTAACTCCTAGCCAGACAGACAGGACCATAGAAATAGAATAAATAGAAATGCCATTCCAATTCAAATCAATGTAGCAGAATGGTCAGAGCGACAGCCATTTTTATGTGTACCATTCCGTTGCAAAGATCTAGTGGGCTACTTCCGAATTAAACTGATTTCCGTGTTGTCACCGTGACAACTAATAAAAATCGCTATTTTGTTGTGTACTAATCGAATGACCACGCCAAGCAGTTAAATAAACTTTCTATCCATTCCATTTCTATGGACAGGATATTATTTCTCCCATGTGGCTGTTACCACCATTTTAAGGACACTTTATTTAGACAGTTTGAAATTATGAAAGGCTACAGAATGATGGGAAACAGGTTGAAGTGTTGGAGTGGGGAATTGAACCTCAGGGTCTGGCAGTGTGGGAATTTCACGACGGCAGTAATGGGAATTACAGCTCTTTGTAAGGAGCTGGATCTTATGGCTCTGTTCCTTTGCAAAAGAGCGGCTCATCTTTCTTTTTTTGGGGGGGTGGGATTTGTTTTATCTGTGAAATAATCACTAGGATAATGATAGGGTACGATCTGGAGCAGATTTAAACAGACATCCCACCAATATAATTTAATTTTGCATGTGAGGAATAGTTTTAGTTGCACTAAATTTCTTGTATCGGCAGACCTAATGTCAATGATTTCAATTGTAAATGTTACACAATGTGACGACATCCCTCTGCTTTGTCACCCTCTGTATGAAATGTAATAAAGTTGCCTTGCCTTGAATGCAGTTCATGCTACACTTTACATGTATATTAGAAAATGTTTTGTCGCAGTAAAAACAAAAAAATTAACTGTTGTACAAAACAGATTTTAGACAAATCAGATAGCTAAACAATTATATCAACCTTTCATATGAGAATTTAACAATAGTAAAACAAGCTTTAATTAAATGTTGCACTCTGCTTTGTCGTTTCTTTTAAAGGTAAGTGGATCCAAACGCTGCTGCGTTTTTGAGTTCAGCTTATTTTTTGTTAAATATTTTCCTAATGGACTGACTCAATCATTTCAGAATGTTCGCTACTCATGTGACATCACAAAGGGGAGTGGATCATGTGACATCACAAAGGGGAGTGGATCGTGTGACATCACAAAGGAGAGTGGATCATGTGACATCACAAAGGGGAGTGGATCATGCAGTCAGTGAACTTATGGGCAGAACGGTAGAAAAGAACTGCTTGAGTCTCACCAAGTACGACTCAGTTCCCTGTGTGCATACCAAAGAGCCGTCCAAAAGAACCGGATCGTTCGTGAATGTACGGCGGTCTTGAAATTCCTACCCTGTTGTCCGGTGTGGAAAAGGGCTACCGGTATGTGTCAGGGTATTTACAGCTAGAACACAGGCTCTGCCATTGTGGCTGTCCTTATTCCATCAAATTGATCATTTGTTAGAGGGATCTATTGACCTCCTGCAAACATGGCAGTTTCTGATAATGCATTATCCAAGTTGATAATGCTATTCATGTCCTCAGAGCTGCTCTCTCTCCTGTGTGTCACAATGTGCACCTTCAGCTGTCTGCAAGTGATAAATCCTTTACCACAGTCAAGACAACGGTATGGTCTCTCTCCTGTGTGAGTCCTCTGATGGATTTTCAGGTTTTCCTTCAGACTGAATTCTTTGCCACAATCAACACAGAAATAGGGCTTCTCCCCTGTGTGAATTCTAATGTGTTTTTTTAGATGACCGCTGGTACGAAACCCTTTACCACAGATACAACAGTTATAGGGTTTCTCTCCTGTGTGGGTCCTAATGTGCACCTTTAGAGGTTCACTACGACTGAATGTTTTGCCACAATCATTACAACAATATGGTTTCTCTCCTGTGTGAATTCTAATGTGTTTTTTCAGATAACTCCTGTTGTTGAACCCTTTGTCACAGTGAGGGCAGTGATACGGTTTCTCCTCTGTATGGATCCTCATGTGCTCCATCAGACTACTGTTTAATGTGAACCTTTTACTACAAAGATGACAAGTAAACCTGGCTGCAATGTGAGTCTGGAGGTGATCTTTCATACTTTCTGTGGACTGTAAGTGGATTCCACAAACACCACAAAGCTGTTCTTTATCATCTATATGTATGGTTTCCATATGTTTAATCAATGATCCCATATAATAAAAAGCCATGCCACACACCTTACAATAACTTGGTGAACCATGACTTTGACTGGGTGATTTCAGGAGGGAAACCCCTGTTGATTTCCTTCCCTTAGTATTGATATGGGAGATGTGTCCTTTTGCCATCCTAGTTCTCTTTGAACTGACCGGTTTAAACCCTGCCTGAGGTCCGTCAGTCCCTATACTAGTGACTCTGCCACTGTTTTCACTATGAGCTGCAGAACATTCTGGGTTTACTGCACAGATAAGCTGAGAGACTCTGGTTGGTTCTGATTCTCCGTAGTCCTCTCCATCAGGTTCTGTTTTCACATGTTCAGTTGTAGTCCAGAGTAGAGGGTCTCTGGCTCTATTTTCATCCTGCAGGTCTTGATAGAGATACGAGGGCTGGGTTGGGTCATCCTCACAGTCACTGGTCACACAGGCAGGACTGGATATTAAGTATTTGGTATCAGTCTCCAGAACCTGAAGCTGCTCTTCCTCCTGACTGGTCCTGAGTTCCTCCTCTTTAA
>JACXGM010011358.1:0-16249 GCA_016801145.1 Umbra pygmaea | reverse complement strand
CATGTGACTAGATTATAGCTACGGTCAAGATTTCCCATTGAACAACCATGGCAGTTGTACTAAACACTTCACCGTAATGATGACGTCATACTGCGAGGCAGTTACGCAGATGGTGCTACAAGGCTTCATGGATTTAATGGATAATAATATAACACTTTTAATTAAATAAAAGTGTTAGCACACAAGCTGTTAGCATCGAATTATGTTTCTTTCCACAAAGACGCAAGCATATGTTTTGCCATCTTTGGTTTCTCCTTACCTGATGTTGTGTTACAGCTGAGTGTACGAGGCAAAAACAAGAGGGAGAAGATGGAAGATTTCTTTAAGAATGTGGTGAAGTCAGCAGATGGCGTGTTAGTGGCTGGGGTGAAGGTGAGGGTCACTCAGTCATTTTGGTGTGTTCATTCACCCAAGCAAACTGTAATCGTGCTTCCGAGTTTTATGTTTCAGTGAAATTATAAAACCAAGCACCATGAATGGCGTTCACAATCCAATAATGCTTTTGTAGATTTCTCTCCTGACATTTAATGTTTTTAACTGTTTGTATCACATGTATTTATACAATCACTTGTGAAGTTGGACTTTGTCTTTTTATTTTCAGGATGTAGATGATTTCTTTGAGCATGAGAAGACTTTCCTTTTAGAATACCATAATCGGGTTAAAGATGCCTCGGCCAAATCTGATAGAATGATCAGGTCTCACAAAAGTAAGTGTCTTGTCTCCATCATATCATCTCCACCTGCTAGGTAAGATTTTGGCTCTACGCATGCATGCATTTTCCATCAGTCATTCAAATTTCATTTAAAAAAAATGATAATTGAAAGTATTGAAATACTGTTTGTTGGTCAGCGTGATTATGGGAATCACTCTGGGATCATGTTTTAATGTCTGTGGAAACCGGCCTGTCTGTCCTTTGTGTGGTGCGTTGTATTTTACGTCTATTTTTTGTTTTACATTAATTCGCTGACAAATATGGAAATGGGTAAGTTGTGTTTATTTGGCGTTGCGTCAGTAAATCGTAAAATGTTGGGGATGACAGTAGACTTACTCTGAAACTTTGTCATGTTCCTGAACACATTGTTTCCCAATGTTAAACCTGCACAAATCAAAAATGAGGATTTTCAGGACTAGGAACTGTTAGGAACTAGTATATTGGATGCAGGGGTTGAAAACATCAACTTAGGCAATACAAAATATAGTCAATATTAGCAAATCGACACTTCACCATATCTAACTAGCAAGCAATGAATATAATAGACCAAAAAATTGTTTCTGTGTTCAGTAAAAACATATCAAAAAGGGTTTTGCATGGCGTAGTGGGCTAAGTTGCTGCATTGCATGACAGACTACATCATGATACTCACGGGTTTGAACCTGACTATGGGTACTCTGACTTTCCCTGGGCCTCCCGCACAAGGCAGCACCAATTGGCATAGCACTGGCCAGGGTTTGAATTAGATAAGCTGATTTATCTATCCTGCCACTTCTCTCTCCAATGACTCGTGTCCAGATCAGGCACTTGTGGGTTAAATCGCGGAAGTATAGTCGGTGAATATAACCATCCCAAGCTTGACCCGAATAAAGGCTTCCGTGTTGATTTTGCACTGCGAAAAGAATCGGTGGCTGGGTGACGTGGTTGGATGAATCATGTGCACACCCCTTGCCATCCCACAGATCTGTCTAATGCTGGAATCCCACCAGGCATGGCAAACTGGCTGCGTTCCAGTGGAAGTCCATTCATTTCTTTTTTTTAAATATAATTTTATTTAAGTATGTTCACATACTAATACATACACTCCTCAACTACCAACATACAACACACTTTGACATAACACAAACACAAAACTCACTCAAAAATCAGACGCACAACAAATATCTGACCACACATTTGCTCATACCTTTCAATTTAACACATTTCCTAAGGCTTTTTTAACATTCCCCCAAATTACCTGGAATTGTCTAACCTTATTCCTTTCTACAAATAATATTTCTTTTATATTTAAATTATACAACATGAGGTTTTTCTACTCTCTGAAGGTTGGTATATCCTTAGAGTTCCATTATTTAAGTACAAGTTTTTTTACAACAATAGAGGAGAAGATGATTATCCATCCCACCGGGTATCTCACCCCCCCCCGTCTAATGCCATATCTTGAAAAATGCAAAATGATGAATTAAGTAATATACTACAATGAAGGACCTGTGATTTTAGATTTCTTTCCATAATGTTTGAATTCTTTTACATTCCCAAAAAGCATGGATAATTGAGTATTTTTGGATTTCGCACTTGAGACATGTATCTGCCTTTGAACTAATACATGTATTTATTTTGTCTCTTGTAAAGTACGTTCTATACATAATCTTATATTGAATTAATCTTAGATTTTCATTTTCTGTCATTTCCTTAGTTACATTCCAGCACTCACCCCAACATAAACTAATATTAGTCCTTTTGAGATCCTGGTTCCAATACTGAATTTTTTAGTTTGATATGTTTCCTGCAAGAGTTTATATATTTTACCTATGATTTTTGCCTCATTTTCAGATTCAAAAACTATTTTATCAATTTTGCTATATTGGTTTAGGTGTTGAAAGTTAACATTATGTAACATGAAATTTTAATTTGCATATATTTAAAAAAGTCCTCATCAGACAACACAAATTTTGTTTTTAATTCTGAAAAGGAAATAATTTGTTGTCCCACCATTAAGTCACTTAAAATGTCAATACCGTTCCTTTTCCATGTGGGTCAGTTTATGGGTAAATTCTGAAAAGCTATCCAAGGATTGTTCCATAAGGGTATTTTTTTAGGAAGTTGTATTGGTTATGGCACAATTTGTTTAATTTTTTTTCATATAGCTATACTGTTCTTAACAATAAAATTATTTATATAATTTTTTTATCTTCAGAAAATAGACACATAAACAGGTTCTGGGGATATGCATTAACTTCCTCCATCTTTACCCATTGTTCCTCTTTTTTGTAAATTTAACAATATGATGTAGATAAACACATTGGGTAGAAGTCCATTCATTTCAATAGAAAGCAATCCGCACCGCTGCGGCAAACCTACCGGATCCGGCAAAGTGTGGAAAGTATCCAACTTGTGCAGTGCTTTGCCTTAAGGCACCAGAACCAGAAGTTGAATTACCACCAACGAAGATCTAATATCGCTTTCACCTATGAGTTTATGAGAATTCAAGAAAAGCTTTGACAGCTAAGTAGATAGTCACACAAACTATTGTCAATGAATAATAAACTGAAAAAGCTCCTGTCAGTCACCTTGCTGGAGGAGGACAGTGGTATGCAACGTTGTCCTCCATCTTGAAGATGCGGAAGATTGATTGCAGTGTACAAGTATGTCTGCGTTACAGTGCCGTGCAGGGATTTTCTTTTTTTGCCATGCCTGCTGTGATTCCAGCATAAGGAGTTGCGGAGCTGTCGACAAGGCAGGATTAGAGGGAATTGGGAGGGGGAAAACTTTAATTAAAAAAAATCATAATTTAGACAAATGAATGGAAAGGGACACTGCATTTTTAAGGTGTCTTTTTTTAGTCCAGGTAAGCTTTTCATAATTTATAAGTGCAGTGTTCTATAAATTACCTGCGGTTTTGACAAAGGTTCAGGATTATCTCTGTCAGTAGAGAAAAATATTTAGTCGCCTGTCATTCCCATGGTTTAGAAAATACATTTTTTGGTCTTAAACTTAGGGTCTGAACTGTGTACTTACCTATTGTAATCTTATTTCCACAACATTAAAACATGATTCTACATTAATTAAAAAGTGACTGACTTCATACTTACATGTCCTGCAGATCATTTATTGGAGATTATTTCTAAAATATGTATGCCTGCATTTTGTAAATGATTGACCAATCACTGTGTTTCTAAGTATTCCAGATTTTGAATTATTTGAGTGGTAATGGAATGTACTCTAATGTGAGTGTTCGTTATGTACTCTAATGTGAGTGTTAATATTGCAGGTGCTGCAGATGATATCAATAGAATTGCCTCCACGCTTTACACGTTAGGAACCCAGGATTCCACAGATGTGTGCAAGTACTGGACTCAACTATTTTCCCTTTTCTCTGTGTTGTATTTGCTGCCAATAGCCTATAACACATCTGTAATACTATACAAATACATAATATAAGTTATAACTTGTGCAACTTACTTTTTTCCAGGTTTTTCTTAAAAGTATCTGAGCTGTTTGAAAAAACACGGGTATGTTGTCACAACAAACATTTAATTGTAGGGAATTAAGTAAAACACTACATTCTTGCCTTGAACTAAACATGCAATGTTAAATCACCTATCTCAATGTAGATCTTGCAATGTTAAATCACCTCTCAATGTAGATCTTGCAATGTTAAATCACCTATCTGAATGTAGATCTTGCAATGTTAAATCACCTATCTCAATGTAGATCTTGCAATGTTAAATCACCTCTCAATGTAGATCTTGCAATGTTAAATCACCTATCTGAATGTAGATCTTGTGTAAATTGACACATTTCTGCCGGTGTTCTTTCTGTTACAGAAAATAGAGGCTCGGGTGGCTGCTGATGAGGACTTGAAACTCGCTGATTTACTGAAGTATTACCTTAGAGAGTCGCAAGCTGCTAAGGTACCTAACTATCCATGCTTTTCTCAATCATTAAACAGTTATGATCAGATATGCTGGTCAGTTATCAGGTATTATCTGGCAATTCCCTAAAAAGATGTCTGATAAACCTCCAACCAATAGCATTTGTAAACCTTAATAAATGTTTTCTCCAGGAAGCGTGTACATTTCTTTATTAATGTTCTGTGAATTCTGCTGTTTTTTTAAATCTCATTTAGGATCTGTTGTACAGACGAGGGAGGGCCCTTGTTGATTACGAAAATGCAAACAAAGCTCTGGACAAAGCCAGGGCAAAGAACAAAGATGTGCTTCAGGCAGAGACCAGCCAGCAGGTGTGCTGTCAGAAGTTTGAGAAAATCTCAGAGTCTGCAAAGCAAGGTCTTTTTTCTGATTCTGATTTTAATTTTATTTAACATTATTATTATTATTATTATTATTTAAGACATGTTTATACTTTTACAAAGAGTATCCATGTTGAAAATGTAGGCCAAGTCCCATGTTTTCCTCGTAAGAGAAGCTTAACCAGGCATTTGTAGGTCTGAAAATGTTTTGTTTATTTTGGAATACAGAGCTCATCGACTTTAAGACGAGACGAGTAGCAGCCTTCCGAAAGAATTTGGTGGAGCTTGCTGAACTGGAACTCAAACATGCAAAGGTAGTTTGTATTTTACATGCTGTCAATTAAAGATGAAGTCATCTATTTTGACCACTGGTTGGTGGAGCTATTGAGCTAAAAGTGTCCCTGAAATTTGTGTGATGTCATGTACACTCACCTAAAGGATTATTAGGAACACCCATTAAATTTCTCCTTAATGCAATGATCTACTTAACCAATCACATGGCAGTTGCTTCAATGAATTTAGGGGTGTGGTCCTGGTCAAAACAATCTCCTGATCTCCAAACTGAATGTCAGAATGGGAAAGGTGATTTAAGCAATTTTGAGCGTGGCATGGTCGTTGGTGCCAGACGGGCCGGTCTGAGTATTTCACAATCTGCTCAGTCACTGGGATTTTCACGCACAACCATTTTTAGGGTTTACAAAGAATGGTGTAAAAATTGAAAAACATCCAGTATGCGGCAGTCCTGTGGGCGAAAATGCCTTGTTGATGCTAGAGGTCAGAGGAGAATGGACTGACTGCTTCAAGCTGATAGAAGAGCAACTTTGACTGAAATAACCACTTTTTACAACCGAGGTATGCAGCAAAGCATTTGTGAAACCACTAAACGCACAACCTTGAGGTGAAAGGGGTACAACAGCAGAAGATCCCAATGGGTACCACTCATCTCCACTACAAATAGGAAAAAGAGGCTACAATTTGCAAGAGCACACAAAAATTGGACAGTTGAAGACTGGAAAAATGTTGCCTGGTGTGATGAGTCTCGATTTCTGTTGAGACATTCAGATGGTAGAGTCAGAATTTGGCGTAAACAGAATGAGAACATGGATCCATCATGGCTTGTTACCACTGTGCAGGCTGGTGGTGGTGTAATGGTTTGGGGGATGTTTTCTTGGCACACTTTAGGCCCCTTAGTGCCAACTGGGCATCGTTTAAATGCCACTGCCTACCTGAGCATTGTTTCTGACCATGTCCATCCCTTTATGCCCACCATGTACCCATCCTCTGACGGCTACTTCCAGCAGGATAATGGACCATTTCACAAAGTTCGAATAATTTCAAATTGGTTTCTTGAACATAACAATGAGTTCGCTGTATTAAAATGGCCCCCACAGTCACCAGATCTCAACCCAATAGAGCAGCTTTGGGATGTGGTGGAATGCTTCGTGCCATGGATGTGCATCCCACAAATCTCCAACTGCAAGATGCTATCCTATCAATATGGGCCAACATTTCTAAAGAATGCTTTTAGCACCTTGTTGAATCAATCCCACATAGAATTAAGGCAGTTCTAAAGGCGAAAGGGGGTCAAACACAGTATTAGTATGGTGTTCCTAAAAATCCTTTAGGTGAGTGTATTTGTGCACAACGTCATCATAGCCACCACATTTAAACTTGGAATTTTATGGCTAACAGTAGTACGACAGTGATTAAAAAATGTATGCACAAATAAACAGCATATTACATATCCAGGAGAAAATGGGAGATTTATTATGTTTTTTTGTGAATTGTAATAGTCCTAGTCTGCATCTTTTAAAACTTTCAAATAGTTTTTTCCTCTAGGTTTAGGCTAAAACTCTCTCTGATTCTCCCCAGGGTAATTTACAATTATTGCAAAGCTGTCTGGGGGTACTCAAAGGAGACACTTAGGTGTTTACTGAAGGTTCACTGTGGTACAAGGCTTTCCTTGCTTTGGTATGGTCTTAATGAAGAAGATAGAGAGCATATCCGGGGTTTGTTTTCAGGATGTCTGTTGTAGTCTTTACTACTACCAGACACCAAACTTCCTCCACAAACCCTCTGAGAAACGCCAGTAAGCTACGGTGGAATACCTGCAATGTCCACACAGCACAAGGACCTATACCTTCGTTAAATCACTTTTTAATTGTTTAATTGTTCTCCCAATTTATATCATTTGTCATGTCTGTCCAGATTTATTTGTTATAATTTTGCTTAGTGTAATCTTTGAGGCCAATATTCAGTAAAACCTTTTCTTTGATGCTGCTCAATTTGATGAAGTTGAGCTGATTGTTACTATTAAAGCGTGTCACTAAAAGCCTTGTACATGTTGTTTTAGTTCTTATTGTAATGCTAATCATTTTAATCTTTACTAAAACGTTTGTCTCTCAATAACGTCATACAAATTCTGTTCATAAATTCGTTAATCCAGACAAGTAATGCTTCAGTATGTTTGCCTTAATGTAGATTAATCCTATCAAGTATTGTAAAAAAAATGGATACATTTGTTTTCCCCAGTTGTTTAAGTGCACTGTATATGAATGTTTTTTTCACTCTGTGACCAAAGCTTCCATATATTGAGATGGAGAAATGCAGAAGAAAATGCTAATAATGATGATTAAGTGATTATGAAAATATGAATAATAAATGATGTTTACCTTAGAACCATCCTGAACATATTTCATTCAATATTAATACTAGACTCTGTAATTGATCAACCTACTTGTGAAGTGTATTATTTTATAGCCTTTATGAACCTGAGAAACATGAAAAAGCACTAGTGACGGGCATTCAGAATCACTAAAGTGAACAAAAACATTCCGTTCTTTTAAGACTCTTAACTTTTGACTCACTGAATTTAATGAATCTTTTATTTCTCCTGCTTAATTTGATCGCCATCTCATGATAGCACCATATTGTTTTGTGAAATAGCCCTGAATTACCGGTAAACGTTTCCACAACACATGAAACAAAAATAATAATACTTCCAACAATATTCAAGTGATTTAGTCTTCATAAAGTAATCCTTTGTCAACCTAAGGTATGCCCATCATTACCTGACTACATTAACACAGACCTTATCAGTTATGTTATTACTTTAATTATTTAGTTAGCCTAACATATGCCCACATTATGATATGAATGGCTTAGAATTAGTACTTTAGTTGTAATCTACTATACTCTATTCTTTTAGGCTACATTGTCTATTATTGTGTTATATGTATTATTTATATTTCATAACATTTGGTTAAAATCATTGAGTAGAGAGGAAAGGTAGCACAATCTGATGAGGGGAGTATTTCGTAAAACAAATTTTAAACCTAATTTAAATGCTTTTAATTTTTATGTCCAACACAAATTATGGACAATATGTTGTATATTTCCCTTTTGTGGGTAGATTGTATTATATGTAATGTGATTTTGGTACTTTTCTGACCAGGGACTGCAGATGAAATTAAACTTTGTAACTAATTCTGGGACAGATTACTGTACTTTGTCCCTGTCAAATAAATACAATTATAATAATTACATTAAAAATATAAGATTTTAGGAAACTGATGTCTACCATTACAATAGACAAATACAATATCACCTTATTCAGAGCAGTGATTCAGTAGTATGGGTGTGTCTTAGCCTTCCGACTACCGGACCATCCGGGTTATCAAAAGTGGTGGCAGCATTCACGCTAGCGTACGCTGTCCAGTATTTGCCCTGCCTGCGGGTGGTTCTAGGTTTATTACAGAATCCTGTCATGTTCTCCTCTCAGGGATTGCTGACATGCCATGGGTTACTGGCGACAACGTGTGGTCATTCCGAGACATTTCACTTCCAGAACCCATAACCATATTAGGACTTCCTGTGCTCGTTTGTCTCAGACTATACACACAGGTATCCAATCATTTAGTCATTGCAGATACTTATACAGCCGCTGTCCCCCAATGTCTTTGGCTGTCATTGTTTGTTGTGTGTGTTACCAGGTCCTTATTCTTGTATTCTTAGTGATGGGAAATCAAATCTTTCTGAAGAATCTTTTCGATTTCTCAAAGCTTTGAACTCACTAGTGCCACCTGCTGATCCTATATAAACATTGGTTATAGGGATAGACATTGTGCCCCATGTGTTCATCGACGGAATGGCTTAGACCGATTAGAAAGAAATTGTCTGTTTATGGATTTAATCCCACGTCTGGCAAAATTAGTTTCCATCCTATATCCAAACTGAACATGTGAATGTGATGTCAGATTGTTCCTTTAATTACAAACTTTAACTAAATTCTTATACTTAAGCTGCAATATATGGGAATCAAATATGTAAGGAATTTTGCATGGAAGAAAGCCTTTGTGCCAGTGGATAATCTCAACTCCATCAAAGGATGCTTCTGACATCATTTATCACAAGGTATCATTTACAAATTATCCATTATTTAAGAGGTTACATAAAAAACAGACCAGCAAAGGTAAATCTATTAGAAGGTACTATATTACTAAAAGGACTTTTGTGCACTATTGCCATTCTTGATAGGCAGCCGGTTTCTGTTTTTTACACAGACACGTAAGGTCCCATGGCAATAAGCTTGCCAAACAAGTCCCAGCATTTATTTCCATTGGATATGATTTTGCCCACCATTTTGCAAATTACATACAATACTAATATAGTACAAATTATGGTACAATATTTTGTCAGTACCAATTCTACTCTTGCCTATTTTCCAATATGTACATATTGGTTTAGCAATTTATTAATGGTTCTATGTCGATTAATAATTAAATAGTTGTCATTTAAGTGAACAGAGACTGAACAGCTGGTATACATTTTATGCTTTATGTGCTGTATATGCTACTGCTATAACATATTATATAGATAACACTATCCTACATCTTGGATCATTTATCTTTGTATGGCACTGCCAAGGGTAGGTAATGTTTTGTTGAAAAATAATGTCAAGGTTAGATATTAGGGTGAAGAGACAGGTGTCTGGGGGGTCTTTGTGCAGGTGGGGTGCCATCCCCAAATCTTGCCTATGGAGCCAAAATTGCTAGACTCGGCCCTGCGTAAAGATAACACTGCTCAGCACACCGAGAACACCATCCCCATGGAGAAGGATGGTGGTGGCAGCATCATGCTGTGGGGATGCTTTTCATCGGCAGGGACTAGGAAAATGTTCAGGATTGGGAGTAAGATGGATGGAGTTAAAGACTGGAAAGTTGCGAGGAAAACCTGTTTCAGTCTGCAAGACACATGAGACTGGGGCTGAGTTTCACCTTCCAGCAGGACAATGACCCTGGAAGTCTGTGTGTTTGGGATAGATGAGCCAAATCATCATCCTTGTCACGTCGCTCTCCAGTGACTTCTTGTGTGCAGATTGGGCGCCTGTAAATTCAAATGCAGAAGTATATTTACAGCAACCAGGTTGTTGCTGTAAATAAGAAACTGTTCTTAGTCAACTTACAAATAAAGGTTAAATTAAAAATTAAATTAAAATATTTGGTGAGCATAATCATCCGGTAAAGGTACTTTATTTACACATACATGTAGCGAAATTCATTCTCTGCATTTAACCCATCCCTCAAGGGAGCAGTGGGCAGCCATTTACAGCGCCTGGGGACCAACTCCAGATCTAAGCCAGTGCCCTCGTCAGGGGCACTGACTGGAGAATGTAACCTGGATGTTTTTTGATACATGATCTGACTAAAGACTTCCGTGTTGGATAAACCACATGCGCTCCCCTTACCATCCTGCATCTGTCCAAGGAGTTTCAGAGCTGATTCTTTCTAAGCTATTTTTCCAGGAACAATGGTAAAAAATTGCAGGATCCAAATGTGCAAACCTGGAAGAGGGGTTCCGCGTGACCCCCTGGCGAGAAGAAATTGGCTGTGGCAGAGACCCCCGGGGAGATGCCGATTGCCGCAAGACCTCCTTTGTTGACAGCGGCTGCTGCAGAGAACCTCAGGTTCCCGCCATTGACACCTGCCACTGCAATGACCACCGGGGGTCCACCACCATCACAGCCGGTACCAGCGGCAATGTCACCACAGCTTGTCGTGCCCCTACTGCTGGTACCGGCTGTCACACCCCCTCGACCTCCACAGGGGGCGCCTCTTTCCTGGCCACCGCCGTTGAGCCCTTGTGTGATATTTTTTACAGTATTGTTTGTGCATTGCCAGTCAGGGGTGCTAGTAATTTTGGAGCCCACTGTATCACATACATACATGTGACTGAACTAATTACACTACTATAACACAGATTAATACTCCACTAAACTATCTGTGAGCACAACTAATCCAGGCAACTTTGTGCGGGAGCAGTTCTTTTCCGAGATTTCATGGAAATTCAGCTACAAGGTATGGCAAGGAGAATGGGCAGGTGGCCTACAAATGGATGGAGAGCTGTGGGTTTAGTCTTTAGAGTAGAGGATTGATGTGTAGCTGGTGGATGGGATTGCGCAGCTTCAACCCAATGGAGCACATGGGTACTACATGCAAGTGCAAATAGGCATGTTCTGTACTGTTGTCTAGGCTCCATCTGAGCAGTTTGTTATTGATGTTCCTTTTGATCATCCATTTTGTGCTGATGTTATTCCCAAACTAAAGGCATTCTATTTTTCCCACATGCTACCAAGGATTGAAGATGAGTTCAAGGCAGGCAGACTAACTCTCTGTTCCAGATATGTTAATCTGTGTGGTATCTAGACTCAGTGTTGTTCTGTAAATAGTTTTACACCTCAATAATGTACTTGTTTCTGATTTTATGTATATTGGTTGTCTCATTTAGAGATGCTAATGTTTGTTAAAGTAGTTGTTGGCTGGCCAGTCTGGTAAAAGTGGGATAAACATCTCGTCACCTTCACTCTTTTGCACTGTTTCTTTGTCCTGCCTAGTACATATTTTTTATGGGCATTTACCTAAATATATTCCCATTTCTTCCCACTTTATGAACTTATCTATGGACTTGCAAGTTGAAGGGGTTACTAACACAATGAAAATCCACTTGATTGACTGAAATGAAGAACAAAGAGGCAGGTATATGGTTTTCAATGTGATTAAGGGCGTTTTCACACCTAAAAGTTCGGACCAAGGTCCGAACCAACCTTTGTGTTTAATTACATTGTATACATGTGATCCTGTTCTTTTTGGTTTCACAGTGATTTTGCTAGTTCTAAAGAACTTTCCACGACGTACCCAAAGACTAATTTTTAATTTATTTTTTTAAATATATATATTTTTTAATTTGGCAGTGGGGTCGGCCAAAATGTGTGTCGGCCCACCGGGAAAGTGCTCGGTATGCCAGATGGCCAGTCCGCCCCTGTGTGTGTTGCATCTCCCTTTGATTGTTGAGTAGACAGGCGTGCTTCCTGTAATTGGTCCGAAAGTCCGGACTATCCAAAAAGTGTTTTCATACTGCAAGCGAACCGAACCATGGTTCAGTTTAGTCCGGACCGAGACCCCCTCTTTTGATCGGACCAAAATTTGGTCTTTTGATCCGAACCGTGGTCCGAGGCACCTTTCTCACCTGCAATTTTAGTTCAGATCAAACTGAAAAGTCCAAAGGTCTGGACCAAATGAGGTATGTGTGAAAATGCCTTTAGTGTTCTGGGTGTTTTCAAATTTTATGATTTAGCATGAAGCAATTATCTCAGCTGAAAACAATATGAACCTTAGCTCAGACTCAATACAAAAATCTGGAAGAATAATACAGTTCATAAACATAGAAACTATTCAAAATGAATACACTGGAAAAACAAGTTTTAAATATGTAATGAAGTATTTTACTAATGTTGGCAACAGGCAGGTAGAGTCCTCATCGTGTTGATGGCAGACAAGTGGGTCTGATGGTGGCTGAGAACATGTAAATAAAACATTACATCCTGACCTACCTTGTATTATTTGCAGAACAGTTTTACATGCTGAAGGACAAGGTGACTACACAGTATTTAGACTGCATCTTCACTGAAACAACTGAACTAAACCCTTTGTAATATAACTGGACTTCTTAGAATTTGTTACATTTGTATTCTTTCTTAGGCAATGTCTAGAGCTCAGTAGTTGAACATATTTTGTCATAAATATTTGTACTGAATACATTACTTGTGGTATTTGTAGTGAAGAAAGCAGGTATGTAAAAACAGGAGTTGAGTACCAGTTGAAGGTTATGGATCTGGTTAAATGCTGGGTTCCCTCAAAGTACAGAACCAAAATAACCAAAGAATGGTCACTGTCCAATGAAATCTGTTACTTTGCTACTATAAATATAGCATTACATGTACTGCCTTTTATATTTGAAGGGCAGCCTAACAGTGTAGTACTTGTAAATATTAAAATTAAATAGGAAACAATAATAGCATACTATCGCAGATGTTAATGTATGGATTTATATTGAATATGGTAAATTTAACTCTATACACTATTCTCACTGCTCACTCTGCATCCTCATGGATGATCTCGCCCTGCATGTTTACAAGAGCAGCACATATTCTTAGGATTTTGTCCATTTTGTGGGCCAGGTTGATCGGAACAGTCTGGGAAACTATTTTGAACACTTTGAGTCGTCTAATAACTCTCTCAACGTGAATTCGTACATTTGCTATCCTCCGTGTGCTTGTGACGTCCTCTTCAGACAGCTGGCCTCCTTTCTGAGTGAAGGCTAGTATTGCAAGGTTTACCTTTCTCTCGTACAGCATATCTTGGATAGTAAAGCCCCTGTCTGCCATGACTTCATCGCCAGGTCTAAGGTAATCTAGAAAGCCTGAGTTTTGGGTGATGAACTTGTTGCTGCATCTACCTCCATAGGCAGGAGAGATAAACATAACGAGTCCACATGGAGCAATGGCAACCAAATATTTCAGTGTTTTGCTGGAATAATAGTGGCTGTACGACTCCCCTCTGGAATCAAGATTATGTGCTTTCTGTAGAGTGGTCTCAGAGCAGTCAATTATGCAGGTGGTGTTGGGGAACTTCTCTTTAAAGCACTGAGGCATTGTGTTCTGGATTGTCTCCCTTGGTAGCCATGGAATGTAGATCCTCATGTGCTCCTCCATTGTGTCTATCCAGTAGAAAACGATTCTGCCCACTACTTCCTGGGACACTGCAAAGCGTTTAGCAAGATCACCCCATTGTAGATTCAACTTCAGTTTCATCAAGGTCATGAGTATTTGATCAGTGACAGGCATTTTGAAACTAGCTGAGTAGAATTTCTGCAGAAATGCTACATGGTCAAAGAACACCTTCAGAGGAAGGCCTGTATACAACACTGAGCTAGTGTCATTCTTTAGAATGGTGTTTGTAATCAGCTCTGTACCACTGCATTGGGTGTGTTTGTGGCAGGTGGGCTTGCTGATTGGTTCCTTTAAAACATAGCTATGATCCATCAGTGCTGGAAGCTCCCACTGAGTGTTTGCATCTCTATGCTGTTGTGACATTGGCACACACAGATCAGACTCTGCCACATTACTGTTGTCTTCATCTGTCAAAAGTAAAACAACACAGAGTTTATCATAAAATACCCAAACAGCCTAATGGTCATATTTTAAAAGAAACACTTCAGACCATATTTTATAATATAGTTAGACATCTTATAAGCCTTACCCAGCCATAACCACCATTGTATGGGAAGAGAGATGCACTGACACAGAAGTTGGAAAACAATGTAGACAGCGTTGCCAACTTTGGGACTTTGGCTGGCATGAGACTATGTACAATTTCAGTGTGTGCGCATGCGGAGAACATTTGTAAACCTAGCCCTAATTTAAAAAAATGTCAGTCCTTGTTTACTTAGTATATACCAATATTTAACAAAAAAACAACTAATTGATGGGAAACACGTTTTTTTAATGCTGAAAGCTTGAGAGTCACGCCAGATGCGTGGAATTTGGCAACACTTATGTAGGTGCTAACCAATGATAGTGGTTAGTTGGTAGCATCAGGTCCTTTAGTACCATCTTCATGGTACCTAAATTATTTAGCCCAGTGGTTCTGAAACTTTTCAAACCAAGTACCATCTTTGATCAAGCTAACCCGTCACAGTACCTAACTACAGAAAACATCAATAAACATTGTATGATCATGTATGTGCCCAATGTATTAAGTTAATTTAGGGATTTTAGTTGCAAACACAACCCATTGTGCACAATAAATTATCAATTACCGTATTAAACAGTATATAAAATCTCAGGCCCAGTACGAGCACGCAAGAAGCCTATTCTCTCTTCTGTAAATATATGGGCTAAGCTTTACTCTACCGCCAACACAGGTTTGATTAACGTTACAATTCAATATACCAAACAGTTTCAATTTTTTCCTGGTCAAATGGTGTACCTGGGTGCTCCAAGTACCACCAGTAGTACACGTACCAGTTTAAGAACCACTGATTTAGCCCAACAGCAGGTATTGTATTGCTACAGTGGTTTTAATTACGAGTACTGTTCTAGCTCAGTTTTGATTTTGGAGACTGTTATAATGAACATTAACATAGCTAGATAGCTATAGCTACAGTAGTTAGCCTGTGAAGTTGGGCAACTTTTGAATGACAACCCATTTGTGACGAAACGACAACTAGTAACTACAGAACTGTACGTGGACTAGTTAGTCAGTAGGCTACCTGTGTGTGTTGATGTCCTGACGAGACGTCTTCTCCTCACTGGAGCATCATAGCCCAGCCACTTCTCTGGGAAAGGGTGATCTTCAGTCGGCCTCTTGTCAACAAAGTGATATGAACACACGTAGGGTCGTTTTGGTGGTTTCTTTAAGTTTAGTGCTTTGAGCCAAAGCCGAAGAGCCTCGTCGTCTTTGGGTGGTGGGTGCAAATCGTAAGGCGCCTCACAACTGCACTCGCTTCGTAAATATGGTTGGTGATCAAAACATTGCTGCTGTAGAAATAGTTTTCGTTTCTGCCAATTATTGTGACATCCGCTCACTGAACATAAAATGCCTGATTTACGGGAATCCATTTCCCAAAAAGTTTTGTGATGTAAACACAATGTATAGTTAGTCAGAAATGTAATGGAGTTGAGAACTATGACCGAAAGCGGTAACCAGAAGTATTACACAAAAAATTATTAACCTTCGCTCAGATTTCCTTCTTCTTCCATAGTATTTGGCAGATCGCAACCGACTTAATGGTGCATATACTGCCACCTACTGTACCGGAGTGTGAGGCCGGTCACGGCCCACCCAATTCAAATTCTCCTATCTAGACCAGTCCCCCTCAGAAATTTAAAAACAGCCCTCGACACCACCCCACCCCCCTTCCCACCCCCCAACAACCCCCCCATATC
>JACXGM010011357.1:0-16210 GCA_016801145.1 Umbra pygmaea | reverse complement strand
GAGCCAGAATCAGGAGACTGTCAGATGGATGTGAGTTACACTGGATGGTTCCTGAGGTGAATGATAAAATTGATAGTATAAGACACCTGTTTAGACAATTTTGAGCTACAATCTGTTGTTCATATGTCATTTAGATATCTTGCATTCAGTCCATTAATTTGATCATTTTCCAAAATACAGATCAGTGCACATTCTATGTGGTCTTACATTAGACCAACAAGCATGAATACATCTGCATTGCTATTGGTAGTTTTTGTCCCCATTGTCTGACATTGAGAGTCTTATTTGATCTATTTCAATTCAGCAGAGTGTGTCTGAGCCACAGACAGGTGACGGTCAGAAGGATGTGAGGGAAAATAGGGTGGATGTGGAGGTGAGTGGTAAAAGAGATTACAGATGGTGCTCTACAAACACTCTCAGGTTGTACTCATACAACACCACTGAATGTCTGGGATAGCCATCATCACTTTTGTTAGCTATTTAGATTTTGGAAAGCTTTGTTAACTGTATGTTTCTTCACAGTGCTGTCAGTGACATACATTGGTATAACAATAACTTAAAATAATATAATGGTATAATAAAAAGTAGGCTATGTGACTTTTTAACTCGTTATACTTAACAAACATATAGACACGAAATGGAACAATTTCAATGACCTTCTACGTAAGTGTTCAAGTAAGGACATCTATTGAACAAGTAAATTAAGATGAATGGATTTATGAGAATACACATATGCACCATGAAACAGTGGGCCTACACTGAAAATATAGAATTTCTATTGTTGTTCAATTCATCAATTTGACTGATTTCCACAACAACTGGTCTGTAACATCAGTGACACTTTTGCAAGATGCTTTGATTTTGTCCCAGTCAATTGACTGATGTCTTTATATGAACTGTAGCTCAGTAACTACCTTGAAATAGCTTTTCTAGTTTTGTTCAGTATAGTTTTGGATGAAATAGCTTGGCATTGGTGTTAAATTAGTTTGAGAGACACAATGTCAAAAACAATCTGGTATTGGAAGACGAGGACTGCAGGCAATATTCAGATCTTAATAATAACATACTGTACGATTACTTGCAACAGCCCTTAGTCCAATGGCTAAGAATGCCATGTTTACTTATTTGCACTGTTTTAATTAAGGAATACAAATGCATTGTTAAAACAACAACAATTTTAGGATATTAGTAGAACAGTCCATATGAATGAATTGTTAGCCTTGTCACATTTTTTACATTTTACTTTTTAGTCATTTAGCATATGCTCTTACTCATAGTGACTTACAGTGAATAAAGGGACATCCCCCTGGAGCAACGTAGGGTAAAGTGTCTTGCTCAAGGACACAATGACATTTGGCACAGTCAGGGTTGGGAATCGCTTACAAGTCTGACTCCCTAACCACTGAGCTATCTGACCCCGTGTCACCTTTAGGCAGTTTGTCTATATAGCCTACTCATACGCAGAGATGGGCATAAATACAGTAATAGATTACTTTTCTGGGTTGGGCTGAGTTCACAACTTTTGGGAAGTTCCTCAGGATGACCATAATGACCTGGTAAAAGAAGTTCATAACTTACCAGTGAGCTATGAATAACGAAAACCTTCAATTGGAACAATGGGAAACATTCTAAAATTACAGAACTTCATTTACCTGGGCCCGTATTCATAAAAATGATTCTTAATGCAAAGAGTAGCTCCTAGTGAGAAAATTCTAAGAAAATTCTTAGAAATGTGGGCGTTTACTCTTAAAATTAAATAAAAATCCTAGTAAAGAAAAAAGTAATTCAGAAAGCCTCTTAACTCTTAAAAGAGGTCCTAAGGTCAAAATTGGTAGGAGTACAGACAAGGACTTTTAAGAGGCTTAAGAGTTCCTTCAGTAGAGGAGAAAACGGCGGAATTACGAAGAGGGAGAAGAAATGTGTTGCAGACAGAGATGGCAAAAGTACTCACTTCCCGTACTCAAGTAGAAGTACAAATACTTGTGTTAAAAATACTCTGGTAAATGTAGAAGTACTGATTTAACTTCATTACTCAAGTAAAAGTAAAAAAGTACAGGCTTGGCAATTTACTTAAAGTATAAAAGTACAAGTATCCTTGCGAATGACAAACATTTTTTATGCATAGCTACCTGGACCACACAAATGTTACTAGAGTGCAAGCTGAGAAACTTCCATGGACATGTAAAAAAGGCTCTTATGTGCCATTGCCTTGATTTTAACTAGATGTCTGCCAATAGGCCTAAAACATCACATATATGATTATTGTGACAGAGACTGGGACTTCAGGTTAACAAGATGCTGATTGAGTAGCAAGTTATAAATTAAAATGTGATTCTGTAAGAATTCACAGATAAAGTTTCTCTTTTTTAAATCTTCCCCTTAACATTTAAAGGAATCCACATGTATGTGTGTGTGCAGGGACGCTGACAGGTTGGGACAACTGGTATTGTTGTCCCAGGCCCAGTCCTGAGGAGGTCCCAAATTTTGTTTTTGCAAGTCATATTTCTTTTACCGGGCGGCCCTAAATGTGGAGTTGTGTCCTGGGCCTGGGAATTCCTGGTCAGCATGCCTGTGTGTGTGCTCTAATATGTGTGTGCTCAAGATCCCCATACTTTTAGAGTTACAACTAAGGGATGGCAGCAGTGTATCAGAAATGACATCTAGTAAATGTTTGAATATGGAGTGTTAATAATAATAAATGCAATGCCAGGATCACAATTTTTACAATTGAAGTACTATAAAAGTTGGAGAATTTACATATTCAGTGTGCATTGCATTTAAAAAATATGTATTAAATTACAAATAGACATCGAGCAAAAGAAAAATGGCAAGTGATGTATGCCCTCAAATCTGTAGATGTGCATGGATTTGTCCTGAATCCCTTAAAGAACTTGGGAGCAACTAGTTTATACAGACCTTCTGTATAGTGTAACGTGTCATAATGTAATGTTTGTATAGGACAAATACACCGGTACACACCTTTTATGATGTTGAACGTGTCATAGTGTTATTGCGTGTAGGACAATGAGTGAGTGAAAAAGCGTGTGTGTGTGTGTGTGTCTGGGATGGGCAGGAAGAGAGAGACCGCAAAGTGTTCAAATGTATACCTCAAATTTGCAGCACATTCGCCAGGAGACATTCTTCATGACTACTATGTCAAACATCTCCCTCAGATAAGGCCAAGGATGATTGGGAATGCCTTGCTGCTTTTCGAATCTCTGGGATCTCAGTTTTCTTCATTTTCAATCATGTCACTCTACATAAAACTATGCTACGTTACCGCGATCAAACCGCAAATGAATGCCACCGAATCTGTCGAGTCGTCTGGTAGTGGTGCGTCAAATGCAACGTATATTTCAATCCAATAACATTGAATTCGGTATTGATGACAAGAGAAATATTAACGGTAACTTCACTGAAATTATTTGAAACTAAAGTAACGAGACAATTTTGTAAAATGTAAGGAGTAGAAAGTACCGATATTCGTGTTAAAAATGTAAGGAGTAAAAGTAAAAAGTCGGCACAAAAATAAATAGTAAAGTAAAAATATCTGAAAAATCTACTTAAGTACAGTAACGAAGTATTTGTACTTCCTTACTTCCCATCTCTGGTTGCAGACAATGGATGACATTGAGTCAATAAGACGCTATAGATTAGATCGTGCAGGGATCATGTTTGTGACCGATCTTAGAGACACGCTAACATCTCCGACACAGCGCAGAAATGCCATAGTGCCAGAAATAAAGTAATCACTACATTAAGATATTTGGCAACTGGAAAAATGCAACAATGCAGCAGTGATGATGTGGGTCTGATCACAACCTTCTGTAAGCAGAGTGATCACACAAACAATTACAGCACTTTCAGAACCTCTTATTGTGTCGCAGTTTATTTCCTTTCCACTGGACATTCCCACCTTGCAGGCATAAAAAACTGCATTTATGAAAATAGCAGCCTTCCCTGGTGTTGTCGGAGTAATTGATGGAACCCACATCCGAATTATTCAACGTGATCTCTCCGAAATACGTAATACTACCATGAACACTTAACTTCAAACTCTGTGGCAGTTTCACGTAATGGCAGAAAATTCCGAGAAACTGCAACGGATCCTTAACTTCTAAATCGTGGCAGTTTCACGGAATACTTAAAGGTGCTATATGTAAAACGGACAGCCAGCGTTAAATAATGGGTACTGCAGTTCAAATTCAAAATAACTGAGTTGTATCCCTCCGCCCCCTCCTCCACAGAATTGAAACTAACGTGACAAACAAGATCAGCGCAATACTGATGGGAAGTTTGATTCATATTACTGACTCGTATCTTCAAATCTTGTTCATTCAAATGAACGAATCACTTTGATTCGTATCGTTCATTTTCGCATGCGCAGATCGAAATGAACCAAAAGAACCAGTATACTGATCCGTACCGTATGTACTGGATCATAGAAATAATAAACCTTCGCAAAAACATTTAAGATAATGAACTAATCTCATACGACGTCTGGTAGAAAGTTTTACATTTGAGGCAAAAAAAATAAGTGTAGCTGTCAAGTGTGTTGTTCACTTCCATCCCGCAGCCTGGACTTTATATTATTCAAACATTTATTCATTTGAAGCAGTGCGCATAGGCAAAATGTAACAGCCTACCGTATAATCAATCCAGCGTCATATGACTTCGTAAGAATAACAATTAACAGAAAGCTTCAAATATTTATTTTGTACATAAATTGTCAGTCTACAGTGATGAGCAAGAATGTGCAAATCCAAGAACTAAATCGTATTGAATAATAGAGTAATGTGCCTGCCCCCAAATGAACGATATGAACGATCCAGGTACTAGTACTGAGCAATATAGTGGTAGATCATAGAAGTGCGCCTGTGCGAAAAAGAACGAATTGAACGACTCATGTACCAGTACCAGGCAATGTACTAGTACGACATACTACTGAGCAGTATACTGGATCATAGAAGTAATGCGCTTGAACGATGAATGAACAATATGAACGATTGAGATACTAGTACCGAGCACTTTGTGGAATGCCTTACCTACTCCTCTTCGTAACATAGCTGAGTTTAGTGTTTTTAAATCACAGTTGAAAACGTTTCTTTTCAAGAAGGCTTTCAACACGTAACTACTTGTTTTTTTCTTAGTCGTTGTGCTAGCTATTTTGTTTTAACTGCTTAAATTAGTTTTAACTTGCAATTTTTATATACTGCTGTCTTTTTTATGTGTTTTATGGAAAGCGCTTTGTGCACCTTTCTGGTTGTTGTAATGGCGCTATATAAATAAAAATTGAATTGAATTGAAAGTATACTGGATCATAGAAGTAATGCGCTTGTGCCAAAATGAACAATATGAAAGATTCAGATACTAGTACCGAGCAGTATACTGAATCATAGAAGTAATGCGCTTGCGCCAAATTGAACGATATGAACAATTCAGATACTAGTACCGAGCAGTATACTGGATCATAGAAGTAATGTGCCTCCGCGAAAATGAACGAAATGAACGATCTAGTATGAATCGTAAGTACCGGTCTTTTAAAAGATTCGTTCAAAAAGAACGAATCGTTCATGAATCGCCCATCACTACAGTGCAATCATGACAAGCGAACCGTGTTTTACTATGTCTATGGTCATGGAACCGTTTAGAAACCGTTTTTTTAGGTTGTGGAGAATCTCTATGATCTCGTTCGTTTGTTTGCTGCTTCCATGGCTGTAGCGCGCTGGGTTTGTGTTTTTACAGGTATGCCTGGCAACCCGTTCATGCTGTCAAAATGGGCAGTTGATAACAACACACAGTCCAAAACATAAACATAAATTCCGTCACAGAACGTACTTTTCCAAAAGAAAAAATACTGACATTAGCATTGTTTTCAGAAAATATACTATTTCAGCTTAACATGTTTCCTTAATATCTGACGAGGCATTGGCGTCATTTTTGGATTTATTACAGTAGCCTACATGTATTACATATAGCAGCTTTAAAATCGCTCAGTTTTTTCCTTCTTGGACAACCAACCAATCAGTCTTCAAATGATTGTGTCATACATAGCAACGGGGTCAGCCCCGCCTCCTCCTAAGATGAAAGTTTTTGTCTTTTCCTTGCTCAGAGTTGCTCTTAGATCGGTCTGGAATCGCTCTTAAGCTAAGACTCCGACGTAGAAGTTTTTAAGCTAAATTAGGAGTTTTCTAAGATGATTCTTAGAAGCTTTATGAATACGGGCCCAGGTCATTAGTGTCTTACTGAGGAACTTCCCAGAAGTTGTTAACTTAGCCCAATACAGAAAAGTAATCTATTACTGTATTTATGCCCATCTCTGCTCATACGTGATTGATCTGATCAACTGAACACAGCCTGACTGAATTATATTACTTTAATGAAAACTTGTTAAGTTGGATCTTTCTTAAAGAATAGTGTGTTAGAGGAGACTGAACTAGGCCCAACTTCAGAACATAGTGTGTTATTATAAATGGTTTTGTGGCAACATTGTGTAATGGGAATAATGGACACTTGGAAAGGGTGTTTGTGTGTGTGTCTATGCATGCGTTTGCATGCGCGTGTGTAGGGTGCCTTTTTTTACTTGAGCCCCTGCCCCCCAAAATAACTGTGCACAGCCCTGGGCGCACACATGGTTCGTCCAACCACGTCACCCAGCCGCCGATTCTTTTCGCACTGCTTATCCAGAACAGAAGTTGGGAGAAATGTTGTCATCAGTTTATGGAAAACTAAAATATAAATTTTAACCAAACACATAGATATCAGTAGTAAAACGGAAAACCATTAGCCGTACCCTTAACCTCGCTTACTCTGCTCTTCGGAAGATAGCCCTGTAGCCCAGTGTTATACCTATACCCCAGGTGCTTTCATTTGTTAACTTCTGTAACTGTAAAAGCCTTAGTTTCATGCATGTTAACATCAGAAGCCTACTTACAAAAATACATTTATTCACTGCTCAAAAACATTATAGGAACACTCAACTCACACATCGGAGCTAGATAAACAAAAGATCTAAATCTTTACATTGTGTAATTCATTGAGAACAAAATGACTTAATGTAACGTCCAGCCCAATAAGGGGTGGTGTTGCCATGGACTGTGAGTATGGACTCCTTTATAATGCGTATGTATTTTATGTTGTGTTTATGTCCAGTGCATTTGCATTGTAGATTTGAGTTGTTGTGTTATATGTGTATAGTGATTAGGTGTTCCACTTCCTGTTTTGCTGTTGCCTGATTGGGTTGATTGAGAGACCGGTCTAATTAGGAATTGATTCCAGCCGGTCTCCTTTCAACGCTATTTAGTGCTCGGCAGAACGGGGAGTGGCGTGGTTCATAATTGTATGTCATAAGAAGGCTGTCTAGGAACAACACGGAGGGATTGGCATTGTGAAAAGTGAGTCCCAGTATATCAGTATATGCCTACGAATGTATATGTTTGGCTAGCAGCGTGCGTGTTGCTGTTAAGAGCATGTGAGTTCTATATATAAAGTATTTCATTGTGCATTCTATACTGGCACACCCTGCAACTTGCCTTCGTGTATGTATGTCCTGGATGGCTGAAAAATAAAAACATTGCAAGAAGTATCCGTCAGCCTGCATCTCCCTCTCTCAACAGTCCACTATACCACATCATTGTGATACATAACAAAAGTCAATGGAAACCAAAATCACCAACCAATTGAGGACTGGAGTCAAACTCACACCAAAATTCTATATAAATTATTGAATTCTATCATGGCAATTCATAACGTGGCTAAGTAGTGTGTATGGCCCCCACGTACCTGTATGCACTTCCGACAATGTCTGTGCATGCTCCTGATGAGACGGCAGATGGTGTCCTGGGGGACCTCTTACCTGACCTGGATCAGGGCATCAGTGAGCTCCTGGACAGTCTGTTGCGCCACTTGGCGCGTTGAATGCACCGATACATAATGTCCCAGAGGTTCTCAATTGGATTCTTGTCTGAGGAATGTGAAGGTCAGTCAATTGGCATCAATGCTTTTATCATCCAGGAACTGTCTAGACACTCTGTCCACAGCAAGCCAGGCATTTTCTGCACCAGGAGGACCCAAGGGCCCAATGCACCAGCATAAGGTCTGACGATGGGTCTGAGGATTTCATTCCGGTACCTAACAGCAGTCAGGGTACCGCTGCACAGCACAAGGAGGTCAGTGCGACTCCAAGACTATGCCTCCCCAGACCGTCACTGACCTACCGCCCAACTGATCATGCTGATGATGCTGCAGACAACCGAGTGTTCACCACAGCGTCTCCAGACTCTTTGACCTCTGTCATGTGCTCATTGTGAACCCTTTCATAGGGCTCTTGCAGTGCTCCTGCTGTTCCTTGTCACATGCCCTTCTACGGCCCTGTCTAGGTCCGCTTGAGTAACGATATCTCCTCCATGCTCCTTCGATTGTACTTGGTGACACAGCAAACCTTTTTGCGATGGCACGCTAAAGGATGTTACATCATGGAGAAGCTGGACTACCTGAATGGGTACCGCCTCATGTTACCAGTAGTGACAAGGTCATTAGCAAAATGCTAAACTGATGAAGAATCAGTCAGGAAGGATAAGGAGAGAGCAATTGTCTGTGGCCACCACCAGCAAAACCATTCCCTTTTTGGGCCGTTGTCTTGCTGTTGCTTCTCCAGTGCACCTGTTGTCACTTTTATTTGCACCAAAACAGGGGAAAGCGATTCACAAATGCTTATGCTTCCTAACTGGACAGATTGATATCCCTGAAGTTAAACGGACTTGGTGTTATACTGTGATGATTGCACATTCCCATTTTTTTGCAATTCATTGCAATTTATCTGATCACTCTTCATGACATTCTGGAGTATATGGAAATTGCAGTCATCAACAGTGCGGCGTCAGACTTTGCAAAAATCTGTATTTGTATTCAATCCTAAAACATTTGAGCATGACTGTACATGACATGAAACAATTTTTAGGCACCCTTTTTATTGTGATTTATAATTGATTAATTTGTGCATACAGTACATGGCTGTATTTGAGAAAACATTTATTGTTAATATCCTCATCTGGATCCCTTACTACCACATAGCATATGTATGGTTCCTGTCAGTCTTGTTTTTCTCTCCAATCTCATTTCTTTTGCTGAATAGAAAAGGTTTGGATGAACCAAGGGAGGGAGGGCTGCACCTGGAACAGAGTTATGGCCCCTTTCTATTGACAGACTGGGGGGGGGGGCAGAGGAATGAAGAGAGGATGGAGGATGCTGCTAAAAAAGAGCACAAAGAAAAAACCTGCATGTATTGTGGGGTTCAAGGTCTTTCCACTGGAGCAGCACAGTCTAGTATGCATGTCTCAAATGGGACACTATTTCTGAACAAGGCTCTGTTCAAAACGGCAGAAGTATATAGGGGATAGAGAGACATGATTTTGGTCATTCACAAATCTTTTGAATGCAGGATAGAACGATGGCTCGACAGACAGTGAAGTTGTAAATCTAGAAATGGTACATGAACCAAAACTGATATTACATCTATTGAATTACAGAATCTCTATGAAACTGATAGCATGCTGACAAGAGAGGAGCGAAATAGTCCCACTTTAAAGTTTAACTTCCACCCACACTTAGACACAAGTACAAATTGAAACAAAAAACATTGTTTTTATACCTTTATATTGAAATTCATGAATTAAACACAACAATGCAATTTACACTAGTACAATATTTCACACGTTCAGTAATGTTGGATGAATGAAGGTACATTTTGGCATTTAAAGAACGAGACAACAGCTTGTCAGACCTTTTTAGACAACGGAAGCTTTGAGGAAAAAAAAACATTGTGGCCATCCTTAATCTGTAACACAGTACATCATTATTTTAGGCAATGTTATTATTTAGTAGTTACAGAAGGGAGTAGAAATATGAAATCACAGACAGAACTGTATCATCTAAATGTTTCATATGTACAACCTAGTGCCTTATCGAACGGCTTTTTGATCTCAGAACAGTGCACAGGCATTCCTTCGTCAACTGACATCAACAGACTTAAGCAAGCTTAGCTCAACCCAATACATTATATAAATATGAATAATAAGGTGCAAAGACCCCCCCACACCATCCTACCCTAAACAGACAGTGAATAGGTAGTTCAGTAGGACCTCCCGAAATAGGGGAATATGTGCTAACCTGGGAAGTTTCAGATATGCACTACGTAGAACAAACGTGCCTCTCATATGTTGAATGCCCTACTCAAGACATTCCACAACATTTCCCCAGACTCTTTTGGAAAGAACACCAGCTTGAGTTCTGATGACCCCTGACCTTCTGTCTGTGTACACATGAGCACGCAGGCTGTGACTGACGATCAGACGATACAACACTGTGTACCATTTGTCTCTTGTCATACTTGCTGTGACGTGCGACTGTGGTGGGAGGGGCTGACTGGGGGAGGGGCCACAGAGCTAAGACAACACCTTGACTGATGAGGTCACGAGGGGTTATGTAGTGACCCCAGGGGGAGCAGCTGGTTCAGAGAGGCAGGGTCGCAGGCTGCACGCAAAATGGCACCCTATTCCTTAAATAGTACAATGCCTTTGACTGGGGGACCGACAGGGTGCCGTTTCTAATGCAGCCGTAGAGGGAAGATTTAGTCTCTAAAAGGGGAGGTCCTGTTCTGCACCTGTGGGTAGGGTCAAGGTGGGGGCCATATCTCAAGTCTTGGAGCTCTCATGCTTTGAGCCTAGCAGATTCACACAGAAGACAGTCCCAGGAAATTGTCCACTAGTGGCCTCTGTCTGCTACTGCGCCTACCCGCCGGTGCTGAGTGGACTGACGTCAGGCTTCTAATATATCTACTTTTACTCTGTAATCATTTTGATCTCAGCATTTGTGTCAAGGCTTCGTCAATAATATCCTCTTCATCATACGGCGCACACCTCAGCTACACAGCAAGCAGGTCCTGTCGTACGCTCAGCAGTACAATTCACAGGAACACCAGACTCAGAAAACATCAGGAATCATACAAACGCACACACGCCCACATTATACGAACCAGCATAGCCACACATTCCGGTGTGCTATGTATTCAGACGTACAGGACACGTCTACATACAGGTATGTTCATAGTCACGCACATATAGAAAAAGTCTTCATAGAACGGAAACTAGAAAAGCTCAGTTTGAAAAGGTTGGAGGAGGCTGTTAGCGCTCAAAGTACCTGGATTACAGCTGGGGTTGTTGTTTGTCCGAGTGGTCTGGGGGATTTCAGAATGGAGTGTTTTCCTTTCCCTGTCTCCATTAGAAGGACTGTAGCTACCTAGAAGCACCTTCCTTGCCATAAATATCAGTAGTTTGAGGACTAACATTGAAGGCTTTCTTATTTTGTTAATGAAGTATGTGGTTGCATTCAGGCCAGTAAAAACCTTTCAGCCTTAAAGTCCTTAAAACCCCAGTCATGTTGAAGTTTGGTTCGCTCCGGGCACAGTTAGTGGGTGGTAGCTCGGGCCAATGGGAGGGAAAGGGTGGAAGCCAGGAGGGAGACCGGGATGTTTAGGATGGGGGGCTCAGGTTAGGTGGTCTCCTTGCCCTGTGCTCCTGTTACGGTCTTGATGGAGGTTAAGGTTCTATTGAACCAGGTCTTCTTGGCAGCCTGGACCTCATTCAGAGCCAGACCCAGGGTGTGTTCCAAGTCCTGGGGTGGGCCACAAAACAAACACACAGAAAACGTTATGCTGGGGACTGCAGGGCAAGCATGCAGGTAATGAAGCAGGAGGCGAAGACTAGAAAAAAACGACACTATTATTAGGCAGGTCAGGATTATGATCATTCCATCATTATTATGCATACAGTATGTTTCAACTCCAAGCTGTATAAACTGGAATGCTTGTTGGATTTAAGAATAGCAGGTAATGTGTATTTGCGTAATGAGGGAGGGTGTGGCCTAAGGAGATCAACACCCTATATCAGGGGTATTCAACTCTGGACCTCGAAGGCAGATCCACTCCACTTTTTCATTGCAACCCTCTAATCTGAGATTTATTTAGACCTGGGACACCAGGTGAATCCAATTAATGTTGAGGTAGAACAGAAAACCAGCAGGCTCTGGACCCCGTAGGGTTAGAGTTGAATACCCCTGCCCTATATCAAGGTGTGCATAATTATTAGGCATCTACTGTTTCTCTGGCAAAATGGGCCAAAAGACATTTAACTGACTCAGAAAATACATAAATTGTAAAAGGTCTTTCAGGGGGATGCAGCACTATTGAAATTGCTAAGAAAGTGGGGTGTGATTACAGAACCATCAAACGTGTTGAGAAAGATGCAAATTAACTGCCAAAGATTTCAGAAGACTCAATCTTGAACTGGAATCCATTATCCTCCAGTAGTGTCATATTCCAGAACTGCAAACTACCTTGAGTGCCCAGAAGTACAAGGTGTTCAGTGCTCAGAGTCATGGAAAAGGTAAGGAACGCTGAAATACGATCACCACTGAACAAGACACACAAGTTTAAACATCAAGACTTGGCCAAGAAATATATGAAGACAGATTTTTCAAAGGTTTTATGGACTGATGAGATGAGACTCTTGACAGACCAGATGGATGGGCCCGTGGCTGGATCAGTAACGGGCACAGAGCTCTACTTCAACTCAGACAACAGCAAGGTGGAGGTGGGGTACTGGTATAGGCTGGTATTATTAAAGATGAGCTAGTTGGACCTTTTCAGGTTGAAGATGGACTCAAACTCAACTCCCAAACCTACTGCCAGGAATTTTACAAGAAAAAGTCTGCATCCTTCAAGAAGACCAAGATTTATATGTAGAACAATGCTCCATCGCATGCATCAAAGTACTCCACTGCATGGCAAACCAGTGAGGGCCTTAAAGATTAAAAAATAATTACATGGCCCCCGTTCCTCACCTGACCTAAAACCTATTGAGTGGTCCCTTCTTAAATGATTTACGGTGAAGGAAACAGTACACATCTCTGAACAGTGTCTGTGAGGCTGTGGTGCTACTGGACAAAAAGTTGATCGTCAACCGATGAAGAAACTGAAAGACTCCCTGAATGGAGTTGTTTGTTTATTATTCTCACTTTAACAGATGAAAATCAACAAGTGAGATGGAAGACTGTTCAATTTTCATTTAGGTGCATAATAGTTGCTCAACAATTGTGCACACAGATATTCTCTAAAGAAAGCAAAGACCTCACTTACATTGTTAAATATTCAGGTATGTATTTACATTTTGGATTGACAGAGAGCACTGTAGTTGTTCAATAATAAAATTAATCCTCATGAAAACAACCAGCCTTATAATTGTGCACACAGTGTAGAAACAACAGCTCCATTTTAAAACAAAGTGCTAGTAGACTGTAGTTGAGTTCAGCCAACATGTGCCCAGTTTGACCCTGATTAAAGGGGTCATTCAGGAGTGATGCTAGTACCTGGATCTTGCACTCTGCCTCCACCAGCTGTAGTTTGGTTTGGGCCAGTTCCAGCTCCATCTCTCTGAGCTGGTACTTCAAAGCCTCCTTCTCCTCATCCGTTTCCTCCTCTCCGCCTTCTTTAATCTTCTTCAGTGCCTTCAGGCGACCCTCCTTGTTGAACAAAACGCTGCACTTGTCGCAGCTTTCCACTTTCAGCTGTGAAAAATGACAGACATACGGGTTAGACCAGGCACACGGGTTAGACCAGGCACACGGGTTAGACCAGGCACACGGGTTAGACCAGCCACATGGGTTAGACCAGCCACACGGGTTAGACCAGCCACACGGGTTAGACCAGCCACACGGGTTAGACCAGCCACACGGGTTAGACCAGCCACACAAGTTAGACCAGCCACACAAGTGAGACCAGCCACATGGGTTAGACCAGCCACATGGGTTAGACCAGCCACACGGGTTAGACCAGGCACAGTTTATACATTTACATTTCAGTTATTTAGCACACACTTATCCAGAGCGACTTACAGTAAGTACAAGAAGATCCCCTAAAAACAACTTAGGGTAAAATGGTAATGGAAAATGTAGGGCTCAAGGGTATAATGACTTGATGGGTATAATGATTTGGCCAACTTAAACCCGGATGTTTCTGCTTACAAAACAGCCTACCCACTGCGCCATCTTAAGGCCCTATATAACACTGGATGTCTAAACTTATTATGGACAAGCCCTCCATCTACATTTAACTGGAATGGGAGTCGAAGCAGGTTAAAACAGGAAATGGATAATACCACTGCACCTGAGTCAGTCAAGCTAGACCTCAGGGCCAAGTGGGATGACATCAGCTCACAGAACATAATTTGTGCATCCTCACTTTTTCAGCTAGCTCCCACAGCGGCTTTCTCACTACACCCTCCTCTGCCTCTCTCCCCTCACTATCGCCTGTTATTTTTCTCCACTGGATGCCATGTAGATTGAGTGCGTACTGGCTGTTGCAGCATTAATGGTGCTGAATTTGAGGATAGGTGATATAATGAGGGTTCTTAAAGTGGCCAAACTAAGGCATCTCCTCCAATGGAGAAACATTCCTCAGCTGCTCCATCCTCTGCTCCTTACTCAGCTCCACTCACCCATCACTCCCTTTAAGCCGCAAAAAAGGAGATCTAACCCATTATGAGCAGCTATCTCATCCAGAGTTCTACAGGTACCAGGAGAAGAGGCGGTGCTCGGTTATTCTGTCTGTCTCATCAAAATGGAAATAGAAAGGGATTCTATCTCCTAATCTCCTCATTCTCATATAAGACTGCAGAGGGTTGAATATTAGTCTGCGGCTCTAATCGTGTTTGCTAATAGTACACATTTTAAAATTCCACGGTACGTGGTCTTTCTTGTAAGAGATTTAATCTCAATGAGACTAACCTGCATGCATAAAGATGAAATAAATCAGCAGGGAATATTAACTCACAAAGCTTACGGCAGATGAATGAAAACTACAGTCACTTGCATGAAGAGGGCATCCTCACTGAAATACTGTGGTCGATTGTTAAATGTGGGTGTGTTGCCTGGCTACCTAGACACTTTGTTTAGGCTCAATGCTAAGCCAAGAAAAAACAGTAAATTGAAAAAATTCCTTTTCTGATCAGTTCCAGAAACCAATGGGCAGGTCAGAAGACTCCTAGGTAAAGCTGCTTTTGACAATCTGATTGGTTGAAGAATTTTATGTTATATTATTGTTGTTGCTTTTATGATGTTCTGTATTTTACCTCCTGATATGCTTTGGAAATATGTTCATTATTAAGTAATGCCAAAAACATGATTTGAATTGATCATGACATTGCCCATGACAATGCCTGCACAACGCCTTTAAATTTAATTTCACCACAAACTAACGTCTGAGACTAAACTATATAGAGCACTGAAAAAATGTCGTTTGAGTTGCCAGGCAAGTGGCTGTTCATCAAGTGACTGAATAAATTTGTTTGTCCTAAAGTTGTGTGTGATGTCATGCAAGGGCAGTGTCTCACCCGAATCTTTTCCAACTCTCCCTTGTTGGATGTCTGCTGTTTCTCCAAGCGCTCACTAAGTTGGGAGCAGATCTACATAGAAAATTAGATAAAAAGGTCAAAGGTCAAAACACAGAGGTCAAATTCTAAACACCTGTCCACTCTTTGAGGAGATTAATCCCAGATTGGCTCTAGGGTTGGGCGATGTCTACTAATTTGGCATCGGACGATGTCTACAGTGAAACATCATGATGGACGATGAAATCGGGGGGCGGAGCTATACATTTTATGAACTTAAAAATATATATTTATACATTAATCTATTAATAAAATTTCTATTTATTGCACATTTGATCCCATCCTCTCCTACTCATCCGGGTTTTTCCTTACTTTTCCTCCGTATGGTTAGTCATAGTGATCTAATCCTTAAAAAAAACCCTTAGACTTACAACGTAAATGCAGTTACAAAATACTAAAGTGTTTCATTATCCGAAAACTGGGAGCGAATACAAAATTCAGTTTTATTAATTGAAGCATGGTATTCACCCGCCCATTATTATTCTTACGATGAAAGATTTGCTATATGTAAAGCAGACTTCGTTTTGACCGTAAAATATACATGTAGGCCTAGCTGTTTTAGAGACAACATAATCATTTAAACTACTGTCCCTTCATTATAGACGTGTAAATTGAATTAGGAGACCATCGGAATTCGAACAGTATAAACTATCGTTTTTTCACTGAAGACAAAAAGCACTGCAGTAGGCTATCCATTTTCCGCTAGAAAT
>JACXGM010011356.1:0-25142 GCA_016801145.1 Umbra pygmaea | reverse complement strand
TGTTTCTCCTCAGCAATCAACTCACCTGGTCCTGATTACCTTCACCACCCTATTTATGCTGTGAACTGGCATCCAGTCTCTGCCGGATCGTTAGCCATACCAGTATGTGGTGTTTGCGTGCCAGCCAAAGTCTATCATCTAGTCAGTCTCTGTTGCTTTGAAGCTATCGTGTGTGTTTTGTTAACTGGTTCCTGTTCCTTTGCCTTCAGTGCCTCCACCCTTGGAATCCTCTCCACCCCTGCCTGGAAACTAGGACCGTCCACCACGTTGTCAGCACCACCATCCACCTGTTCTCACCTCCTTACCCGTTCTTCACCGCCATCAGCTTTACACCCCACGGACTCACCTGTCTTCACTCTTAACAGTACCAGTACCGTTGTTTTTGTCCCCAATAAATACCCACCTGTTCTTTCACCACCCACGTTGTCTTGGTCTGCGTTTGGGTTCAGTACCTGAGAAGTCCTGACACCCTCTCTACATGAGCTCTGATACAGAACAGACCCTCTCTGAATGGGCGATGATATAGAGCAGACCCTATATAAATGAGCACTGATAAAGAGAAGTCAATCTCTACATGAGCTCCAATACAGAGCAGAAACTCTCTACATGAGCTCCAATGCAGAGCAGTCCCTCTCTAAATTAACACTGATACAGAGCATACCCTGTCTAAATATGTTCAGATACAGAGCAGACCATCTCTACATGAGCTCTTATACAGAAAAGTCACTCTCTACATGAGTTTTGATTCAAAGCAGTGCCTCTCTGCATGAGCTCAGAAAGAGAGCAGACCCTGTCTAAATGAGTTCTGCTACAGAGCAGTCCACCACCATATGAGCTCTGATACAGAGCAGACCCTCTGTACATGTGCTCAGAGATAGAGCAGACCCAGTCTACATGAGCTCTGATACTGAGCAGAATATCTCTACAAGAGCTCTGATACAAACTAGACAATCTCTACATGAGCAAAGATACAGAAGAGTCCCTCTTTATATGAGCTCTGATACAGAACAGACCCTCTCTACAACAGCTCTGATACAGTGCAGACCCTGTCTAAATTAGCTCTGATACAGAGCAGAACATCTCTACGTGTGCTCTGATATAAAGCAGACTAACTCTAGATGAGCTTCAATACCGAGCATACCCTATCTAAATGATTTCTTCTACAGAGCATTCAAACTCTATATGAGCTTTGATACAGAGCAGACACTCTGTACATGAGCTCAAAGATAGAGCACACCCATTCTACATAAGCTCCGATACTGAGCAGACCATCTCGCCATGAGCTCTGATACATACTAGACACACTCTACATGATGTCTGATACAAAGCAGACTCTCCCTACATAAGCTATGATACTGTGCCGTCTCTCTCTAAAATAGCAATGATACAGAGACGTCCTTCTATACATGAGCTCTGTTACAGAGCTGTCCCTCTCTATATGAGCTCTAATATAGAACAGACTGTCTCTACAAGAGTCAAAGTCAAAGTCAAAGTTGTTTATTTATCATATGCATCGAATAACATCACATCATCCTATGGAGAGGAATTATTTTGACATGGCTCGACACATCTATGCAGTGGGCTTCAAAAAAGATTTCAACAATATAAAGAATTTTTTCAATAATGACAATAGTAATAATAATAATGCGCTATGTACTGAGCAATGATCTGGAAAATGTACAACACTACAAGTAATAAATATTATAGATTTGGCATGGAAAATTGCTTTTAAAGGTGCACTTGAATTCTGCTACATTAGATGTAGAGAGCATGAAATGACCAGAGAATGTTTGTGCTCAACACACGATTTGTGATCAGTGACAGTGTTCCATGTTGAGCAGCCAAATGGCCTGGGGGAAGTTTTTAAGTCTGGTAGTCCGTGCCTTGATGCTCTGGTAACGTCTACCAGACGGCAGCAGCAAGAAAAGTTCACGGCCTGGATGGCTGTGATCTTTAAGAATGTTCTTTGTTTTCCTAAGGCATCGCTTCTGGTAGATGCCTTGCACGGAGGGGAGGCAGCAGCCAATGATGCGCTCCGCTGACTTCACCACCCTCTGAAGGGCCTTACGATCAGCAGCGGAGCAGCTGTCGTACCAGGCTGTAATGCAGCCTGAGAGGATGCTCTCAATGGTGCACCTGTAGAAGTTTATTAAAATCCTGACAGACATGCCAAACTTCTTGAGTCTCCTCAGGAAGTATAAGTGCTTTTGGGCAGTTTTTGTTGCCGAGATTGTCTGTCTGGACCATGTGAGGTTGTCGCTGATGAACACACCGAGGAACTTGAACTCTGAAACTCTCTCGACTTCAGCTCCATCGATGTGTATGGGGGCAGGACCCTCCCTCTGCTGCTTCCTAGAGGCCACTATCATCTCTTTTGTCTTGCTGACGTTGAGAGAGAAATTGTTGCTCTGGCACCAGGTAGCCAAGGCTCTTACCTCTTCTCTGTAAGCAGTCTCATCGTTGTTGGAGATGAGACCTAGGATAGTTGTGTCATCAGCAAACTTTATGATGATGTTGGAACTGCGTGTGGCCACACATTCATAAGTGAACAGAGCGTACAAGAGGGGACTGAGTACGCAGCCCTGTGGGGCTCAGGGTCATTGTGGAGGTGGTGAGGTTGCCCATTCTCACCACCTGGGGTCTTCTCGTTAGGAAGTCCAGGATCCAGTTGCAAAGGGAGGAGTTAAAACCCAGGGTCCTGAGCTTGGAAATGAGCTTAGCAGGTCCAATAGTGTTGAATGCTGAGCTGTAGTCCACAAACAGCATCCTCACGTATGTGTTCCCTTTTTCCAAATGTAAGAGGGCGCTATGTGCCGTCAGTGCGATTGCATCGTCTGTAGATTTGTTGGGGCGGTATGCAAATTGTAGGGGGTCCAAGGTGTCCGGAAGGGCGGCGCATATATAAGTTTTGACCAGCCGCTCGAAGCACTTTATGATGATTGAGGTCAGTGCTACTGGACGGTAGTCATTTAGGCAGGTGATGTAAGTTTTTTTTGGAACCGGGATAATGGTGGCCTGCTTGAAGCAGGAGGGAACTGCAGACTAGGTCAGGGATAGGTTGAATATGGAGGTGAATACCCCCGCTAGCTGGTTGGCGCATCCTCTTAGAACATGGCCTGGAATACCATCTGGCCCTGGAGACTAAGTTTGTCCATTTTATTGTCAAGTGATTGAACATTTGCAAGTAAAATGCTCGGTAACGGTGGATTGCAGTATCTCGTCCGTGATCTGCACAGAATCCCGGCTCGTTTGCCCCTCTTCTTTCTTCTTCGTCGCCTGCGTATGAGTAAACACGTCAACGGCAGGATAGTGAAGTCGCAGCAATCGCTCCGGTAAGTGGAAAAAAAGTCTGTATCCAGTGAATGACGTATATCCAAAAGTGCTAGTCGATCATACTGTATGAGCAACAGTGCAGAACGTGCAGAAATAAAATCTAAAAAAACAGTAATAAGCCAAAACCTGCATAGAGTGAACAGAGCCATTGTCCATGCGACCATCCTCTACGGCGCACAGCAAGGAAGTCAAAGAGCTACAATACAGAGGTGTATACCTTATACATAATGAGCTCTTATACAGAAAAGGTACTCTCTACATGAGCTTTGAAACAAAGCAGTGACTCTCTGCATGAGCTCCTATACAGAGCAATCACTCTCTACATGATCTCTGGTAAAGAGCATTCCCTCTCTACATGAGCTTCAAAAAATAGCAGTCCCTGTCTCCATGTTCTCTTACACAGAGCACAACATCTCTACTTGTGCTCTGATATAGAGCAGACCCACTCTACATGAGCTCCAATACTGAGCAGACCCTGTCTAAATGGGTTCTGCTACAGAGCAGTCAACCTCTATATAAGCTATGGTACAGAGCAGACCCTCTGTACATGAGCTCCAACACTAGACCCACTCTACATGATGTCTGATACAAAGCAGACTCTCTCTACATGAGCTCTGATACAGAGTAGACCATCTCCACATGAGCTCTTAGACAGAACAGTCCCTCCCAACATGAGCTATGACACTGTGCTGTCTCTCTCTAAATGAACAACTCTTAATGAGTTCTTCTACAGAGCAGTCAACCTCTATATGAGCTCTGATACAGAGCAGACCCTCTGATACATTGCCTCACAGATAGAGCAGACCCAGTCTACATGAGCTCCAACCCTGGACTCACTCTACATGATGTCTGATACAAAGCAAACTATCTCTACATGAGCTCTGATACAGAGCGGTACATAAGCTCTTATACAGAGCAGACCATCTCCACATGAGCTCTTAGACAGAACAGTCCCTCTCAACATGAGCTATGATACTGTGCTGTCTCTCTCTACATGAGCTCTGTTACAGAACAGACCCACTCTACAAAAGCTCCGATATAGTACCATACCCTGTCTAAATATTCTCTGATATGGAGCAAACCCTCATTACAAGAGCTCCAATACAGAGCAGTCCCTCTCTACATGAACTCCGATACAGAGCATACCCTGTCTAAATATGCTCTGATACAGAGCAGACCCTGTCTACATGTGCTCTGATACAGAGCAGAACATCTCTACTTGCACTCTAATATAGAGCAGACACTCTGTACATGAGCTCCAATACTGAGAAAACCCGCTCTAAGTGTGCTCTGATACAGAGCAGTCAATCCCTACATGAGCTACGATACAGAGCAGACCCTCTCTGCATGAGCTCTGATATGGAGCAGTCCCTCTCTATATGAGCTCTGATACAGAGCAGACCCTGTCTCCATGAGCTCTGCAATAGAGCATTCCCTATCTACAAGAGCCCTTATACAGAAATGTCCCTCTCTACATGAAAAAAAATGAGCTCTAAATCAGAGCAGACTCTCTACATGAGCTCCAATACAGAGCAGTGGCTCTCTGCATGAACTCCTATACAGAGCAATCCCTGTCTACATGAACTCCGATACAGAGCAGTCCCTCTCTAAATGAGCTTCAATAAAGATTAGTCCCTCTCTACATGAGCTCTGCTACAGAGCAGAACCTGTCTCCATGTGCTCTGATACAGAGCAGACAATCTCTCTATAAGCTCTTATACAGAGCAGACCATCTCTTAATGAGCTTTGAAACAGAACAGACCCTCTCTACAAGAACTCGGATACAGTCTTCCCTCTCTACATGAGCAGAACTTCTCTACTTGCGCTCTGATATAGAGCAGACCCACTCTACATGAGCTCCAATATCAAGCAGACCATGTCTACATGAGCTCCGATACAGAGCAGATCTTGTCTAAATTAGCTCCGATACAGAGCAGTCAACTTCTATGTGAACTTTGATACAGAGCAGACCCTCTGTACATGAGCTCAGACATAGAGCAGACCCAGCCTTCATGAGCTCCGATACTGAGCAGACCATCTCTATATCTCTATACTTGACCTCCTACTCAGAAAAGTCCCTTTTTACATCAGCTCTGATACAGTGCTGTCCATGTCTACCTGAGATATAACACAGAAGAGACCCTGTCACATAAACTCAAATACAAAGCAGAATCTTATCCCTCTCTAGATGAACTCTGATACAGAGCACACCCTGTCTAAATATGCCCTGATACAGAGCAGACCCTCTCTACATGAGCACTGTTACAGAGCTATCCCTCTCTTAATGAGTTTCGATACACAAACGTCCCTCTCTACATGAGCTTTGATACAGAGAAGACCATGTCAAATGAGCTCTAAAACAAAGCATCCACTCTCTACATGAGCGCCTATACAGAGCAATCCCTTTCTAAATGAGCTCCAATAAAGAGCAGTTCCTCTCTACATGAGCTCTGATACAGAGCAGTCAATCTCTATATAAGCTTTGATACAGAGCGGACCATCTCATAATGAGCTCTTATACAGAACAGTCCCTGGGCCCTATCTTACACCCGGCGCAATTTACTTTTTACACAAACGCATGTATCATTCCTATCTTGCACCCGACGCATATGGGACTTTTCCCTCCACAGACACGCGTCTGTAAATTAGGGAATGCATTTGCGTTCGTTGGGCGGTTCAGCGAAAAGAAGAGGCGTGTTCTGGCGCAAACGTTCCCTGGTGCTATCTTGCAGTTGCTGAAAACAATTCCGCCACTGATCAGGAAAAACCTGGTTTAAAGTCAGTGGTGTGTTATTCATATGCTATTTTAAGGGCGCATGCTTAATCATAATGTAGTGTGTGCACAACGCGCATACACTTTGCTCCTCTCATCTACAGAAATGCAGCAGTATTTTATTATTGCAATACGTAATTAGAAGGACAAATATTACCACACGAGGGAAGTCATTGTGCTGTCCGAAAATGTGTAAAAAACAGGTATACATAGTGTACACATTTACTCAAATTATTCAGAATGAATTATTTGCACTGATACATCAACCTCAAGGGAACCCATTCAATCAACATACAAAAAGTCATTTGCAATGCGTATAGTAAAATCACCCATGTCTTTACGAATTACGACTAATTTATGGCAACTTTGCCATGAGAAATCCCCCCTTGGATGGGTGGCTGTGAAGGGGACAACGGCTATCCGTTAAAGACATGGTTAATGATGACACAATTTATGATGCCAGCAAGTGCGCAAAATGCTGTTTAATCAAAAACACACACAAACATGCAGTGTAGCCTAATTGAACGAACATTTGGCACACTGAAAATGCGTGTCAGGTGTTTGGATAGAACAGGTACACTATTAAAGTCGCAACATTATTTGTGGCTTGTTGTGTTTTACGCAACATTTCCATGAATCATGGATGTGTTGATGACATTAATTAGAAAATATTAGAGGACTTCAGGAGACGTGATGTTGAAATGCATGTGCCGTTGCAACTTAACCCAAATGCCCAGAAACACAGAACGGGAGAGGAAAGCTTATTTGACAGAGTAATTTTGGTCTAATGTTAGACTACATTGCAAAAATTTTACCATGCATTCATAACCTCGTGATTTATTGAGAGTGAGTCCAAAACATCGGAAAGTAGGCTATGCTTGTGACATTTCTTTATTTACATTTTGTAAAAAGAAAAATCGATAGCAATCCGCCGTTATAATAGCAATCCGCCATGGGACAAGCCCGTCTGCTCTTAAAGGGAATGTGAGATGACGCTCTGATTGGTGTATTGCACGTTACGCCCAAACCGCACCTTTGACTAATGAATCTACTTCAGACCTACCCATTTTAGATTTGCGTCGGGCGCAGGAGTCATTTATCCCGCCGGTAAAATAGCAACAGCGCCCTGGACCCTCCCACAATGTCACTTGCGTTTTGCTTTTGATACTTGCGTTTCAGATCGTTAAAATAGGGCCCCCTCTCTACATGAGCTCCAATACAGAGCATTCCCTCTACATGAGCTCTGATACAGAACAGACCCTCTCTACAAAAACTCAGATACAGAGTCGTCCCTCTCTACATGAGGTCCAATACTGAGGAGATCATGTCTACATGAGCTTTGATACAGGGTAGACCCACTCGTTGTGAGCTTTGATACAGAGCAGACCCTCTCTAAATGAGCTCTGTTACATAGCTGTGTCAGGACCCTGCCCCCCTGCCCCCTTGAACCTGTTTCCCTTTTCCTTGTGTTTCTGTTCCCTGATCCTAGTTCCCTTGTGTGTGCATTTGGTCTGTCTCTATGTTTGTTTGTCTTCATCTTGTTCCCAAGCACCAGTTCCTGTATTCCCTGCACTCCTGAATGCACCTTTCCCATCCCCGCTGATCCTGAGCACCTGGTCACTCTGCCGCACCTGGGGCTGATTGCCACCTTCCCTTTATTAGGGAGGTGTTGGCAAGCAATCCCTGCCGGATTATTTTACTGCCAAGTGTGTTCTCAGTGCAATTCTAGTCTAATATATTGTCTAGTCATTCTAGTCAGTTCTGAGTACCTGTATTCTAATTTTTGTAGTCTGTTATGCCCGGATACCCATCCTGCTATTTCCATTTGCAATCCAGAATCAATTCATTTGTCCACCTGTACACTCGACCTGCTTACCCCTCTGATGTGGGTTTCCTGAACCTTCTGTCTGCTGTCTCATACTGAGCTTCAGTGTCTACCCATCTGCCACCCCAGCTCCGTGTGCCGGAACCCTACCACCCTGCCACCCTGCTTTGTGTGACATCTGTCCACCACCAAGCAATCCTGGTTAAGCCTCATCACCCAAGCCGTCACTTCACAACTGTTCTGTCTCTCTCTCCGGATCATCTCTACAATTCCCATACCGTTCTGTTACCAACCATCAACTATCCAACTGTACAAATAAACGTCAATGTCTTTATTTCCTTACCTGTGTCCGTATTGTTCCTTATTCTATGCCTCTGGGTTCTCCACTGTTCCGAGCTCTGATCGTGACAGAATAATCCGGCCAGCAGGAATCCAGTGGAGATAAACAAATTTCGCTAAGCTGTAACAGTCCAAGACGCCATGTTAGGATGCCATGGGGCCGCTTTACAATAAATCATGGCTACCCTTCAAGAATTATCCTCCAGTGTTTCGTCTCTGCATATACAGGTCAGTCAGCCCACACCCCCAACTGTGCCATCACCACCAGTGGTTCTGGAGCAGCCTATTCTCCAGCCTGCTGGGGCCTCATTTATAAACGTGGCGTAGGCAGCTCTCTACGCAATAATTGGGATTTATAAAAAGCAAACTTGACTGGAAACTATGCGGTCCTTCACGGCAACTCTGACCCATGCGTACGCACAAAAACGGGTGAAATGAGAAATGGCGACACCGCCGGCAGATGGGTGAAACACGTGAAGCGGTCTAATGTTAGACTACATTGCAAAAATATTACCATGCATTCATAACCTTGTGATTCAGTGAGACTGAGTCCAAAACATCGGAAAGTATGTCTTGTGACATTAGTTTATCTACATTATGTAAAAAGGAAAATCAATTGCAATCCGCTGTTATAATAGCAATCCACCATGGAACAAGCGCCCCTGATCTTAAAGGAAATGTTAGATAACGCTCTGATTGGTTTATTGCACGTTACACCCAAACCACACTTATGACTAATGAAGCTACTTCAGACCTACCCATTTAAAATTTGCGTCGGGCGCAAGAGTCATTTTTCCCACCGGTAAAATAGCAACAGCGCCCAGGACCCTCCCACCATGTCACTTGCGTTTTGCGTTTGATACTTGCATTTCAGATCATTACAATAGGGCCCAATAAATAGATAGTCATTATTGTCCATTGGGTAAAGTAGTTTTCATAGTAAATGTCGTCATCAGCTACAGAATCATAATGTTCATTCATATGCGTATAGTTTGTTTCATTTTTAAATGTGTTCCATCGTGACGCATGTCTTAAGCATTTTGAAAGGTGCAAAAAAATTCAATTCATGCACAACTATTTCCCATTTACAATTAGATTAATACCGACATCTGTAGATTATCAGATACAGTCAAACGGATGGTTATAAAAAGCCATTCCATCGCAATGCGTATTGATGCACAATGGCTAATCTTGCGCTGTTAGAAGAAAATAATAATAGTAGCCTAATAGTGCATTTTATTTAGTGGCACCTTTCATAATAACAGGATTTCTGGCGACTGGCACTATCCACAGGGAATTGGCTGACAGATCAGGGTTATCTCAGCCAACCCTAGCCGGGTTATACCAGACGTGTTAGGTATAATAGGCTTGTCGCATAATTAGCCTACATGAAGTTTCCGTATACCGCGGCTGAACAGGCAAACATAAAAGCACAATTTGCAGCTATGTCCGGTTTCCCAAATGTATCAGTGCTATTGACTGCACTCATTTTGCCATAAGGGCACCAAATGAGAAATATATTGCTGTCATTAATTGTAAGCATTTTTATTCCATCAATATCCAAATAATTTATGATGCAGACATGTTGCTCACTGATTTAACTAATCTTCCCCCAACCGTGGCAGACTTTCGCGATGAAGCTCTAGACGCTTTTTGGCATCAACTTTGATGTATGACCACTTTTTTTATTTCGCCCATGGTCCCACTCTCAGGCTGCCCTCACAGTGTCTGCAAACTTTTGCCACTCCAACACATTTTTGGCATTAGTAATAGCCACACTGTGCCCTCCAAACAACATTTTCCTCCTCTTTTACACCTCACCAACAATCATTTCTACTTCACATTGAGTGAAGTTTCTTTTTTTGGTTTTCCTCTCTCTGTTTGCCATGATTTCTCAATCAATGAATATTAATTTCACTGACTATTTATAGGCATTCATGGGCAATTATGGGCGTGACATGCAGCCACAAAAGCTGCGCCACATTTAGAGTTGATTGTGATTCATAAAGGGAAAACGGCGTAGGACGTGCGTGCACACGGTTTTATAAATCTGAATATGTCCTATATTTTGTCCGTACGCCACTTCTGATGCAAATCCACCGCAAAGTTTTGTAAATGAGGCCCCTGGTCTTTGGGAACCATGGGTTTCCTCACCTGCCAGGTATGAAGGGGATTAAGGGGAATGACGCACCTTCCTGTTACAATGTGGGCTAGTTTTCAATTAACAGCCTTGTATGTATTCCACCAAAAGATGCAAGATAACCAACGTCATCAGGTTGTTGGGCTGTGAAGCGCTGCAATGGGCAGCATCTGTGTGGGAAAAGCTAGAGGATGGTTCCGAGTCCTATGTCACCTTCACTGTGGAGATGAGTAAAGCCTTTGACCATCCCCTACGAGGTAAGGATGCCTCTAAATGTTTACTGTCCATGCAACAGGGAGGTTAATAATAATAATAATAATGCATTCAACTTATATAGCGCTTTTCTTCCAAGGAACCCAAAGCGCTCTACACAGTGAGGGGGAGAGCCCACAACATCCACCACCAATGTTGTAGTGTGGCAGAATACACCATCACGTTCCGTACTCTGGCTGTAGAGAGCGGGTGGAATTGCGAAGCATTGCAAGCTACATTCTGTAATGGGCTAAGTGACGTCATCAAGGACGAGCTTGTTTCCTACCCTGAACCAGATTCACTTGAAGATTTAATATCTCTTTCTATGTATAGTGATAATAGGATGTGGGAACTCCGTAGGCAGAAACGGCATGGAGACAGTCATTCACCAACCACAGCCCGACCACCAGGAGGCGATAAACTTTTCGTCACCCCGCTGTGAAGACCACAAGACCAAGCCCATGGAGATCGGTCGGTCACGGAGACAGAGAGAAGACGACGTATGCTGTCTCTACTGTACGGAGCCAGGTCACTACATGTCATCTTGTTCCCATAAGCCAGAAAACGAGAAGGCTTGCAAGGTACCGGGATGACTTTAGCAAGCCAAACAACATCTGTCCCTTCCTCCAGGACCAGAACTACCCTAGAGGCTACTATCCTGTTCCAAAGTCAATCTCTCCAAAGTTTGGCTTTGTTAGATTCTGGAGCGGTTGACATTTTCATTGACGGTGATGTTGTTACAAAATTGGGCATACACACTGGAGAAGGGAATAGAAGCTAAGACTATAGACGGCAGACTACTGTCACATTTAACAACCAGAACCAGCCTGGTGAAACTACAGCTCTCAGGCAATCACTATGAGGATATCAGTTTCCTTATTGTCAGCTCACCACAAATCCTTATAGTATTGGGATATACCAGGCTAGTCAGACATAACCACAATATTGATAGGGTCTCTTGTAAAATCATGGGTTGGAGTTCCACATGCCATGCTCTCTGTTTACGTTCTGCTAACCCTCAGTCTATGTCCAAACCAGACACTCCAGTTCCACCCGTTGACCTGTCCAATGTGTCAACGGAATACCATGATCTTGAGGAGGTGTTCAGTATGAAACGGGCTCTCTCTTCATCCTCACCGTCCTTATGATGAAATTAATCCCTGGCTCTACATTCCCCAAATCCAGGCTCTACAGCATCTCTGTGCCTGAACGGGAGGCATTGGAATCCTACATCCGAACAGCTCTGGCAGCAGGTCATATTCGCCCTTCTTCTTCTCCTCTGGGGGCAGGGATCTTCTTTGTTGGTAAGAAGTATGGGGGCCTGTGCCCTAGAATAAGTATCCTTTACCCCTCATGGACTCTGCCTTTGACACACTTCAGCGAGCCACCACATTCACCAAACAGGACTTACGTAATGCTTACCATCTCGTTCGGGTGAAAGATGGGGATGAGTAGCTCACGGGGTTTAACACCCCTCTAGGTCACTTCTAGTACTTGGTAATGCCTTGACAAATGCTCCCGCAGTGTTACAGAATCTAATTAACGATGTACTGAGAGATTTTCTTGGACACGTTTTTGTTTATCTAGACGATATCCTGATCTTCTCCCCTGAGGTCACCACTCATGTCCAGCATGTCCGTCAAGTCCTCCTGTGTCTCCTGGAGAACCGCCTTTTCTTCAAGTAGGGGTGGGTATTGGCAAGTACCTCGCGATACAATATATATCACGATACACGTTACGATTCAACACATCACGATTTATTGCAATATCACAACTGAATCCCGATACTTACTGAGGTGCTAAAAACGCAAATAATATCTATTTTATACTTCAAAAGGGCAATCTTTTGTTAATGGGGGTTACTTAAAGATTGTCTTTTGAATTATACACTCTAATAACATTACCCCTAATAAGAAATTTAACTTAAATTTGAAAAAACATATACATTTAAGGATTCACCTTCAGAATAGTTTAACCAGTGCGACTTAGCGGCAGGATATCAACAGCAGTGTCAGGTAAGGTATATTGAGAGCATATTTTGAAAACCTATAGGGCTTAACGTGATTTAATGTAGGCCTACCCAAACAACGATCAACAATAACCACATTTCTCTTTCATTTTCTTCCCCATAACCACTGAAAACTGAAGAAACAAGTTATGGGGAGAAATATGAGAGAGAAATGTGATTATTATTGATTGTTGTTTAGGTACATTAAATCACGTTAAGCCTTTTCCTTACAATAGGATCTAATGGAGCAGAAAGACTTAACGAATTTGGGTTAGTTGTTTTTATAGTTTTCAGTGGTTATGATGAGAAATATGTGAGAGAAATGTGGTTAATATTGATTGTTGTTTAGGTACATTAAATCCCGTTAAGCCTTTTCCTCGCCATTGGAGCCAATGAAGAAAAAAGCTTTAATGTAAGATTACTTCTATAATCATTTGATTTCGGTTTTGTTATTTTGACAGGCTTAATTGTTCATGACAAGATATGGCCATGAGAAATTTGGTGACGATTGATACTTGTTTAGGTACATTAAACCACGTTAAGCTTTTTTACGTTAAGCATTTTATTATGTCCCTACCAAAAGTAACCGTGCAACCGCTCTAGTCTAATGTAATCAAGCGGAATTGCCGAGACCACGCACCAGGCTACTGAACGAGACCGAAAGTAACCGTGCAACCACTCGAGTCTAATGTAATCAAGCGGAATTGCCATGAACACAATCATCTATGCACTAGAATCAAAGCTTGGTTAATAACCTAAACTAGCAAAGATCTAAGACACCCACATTATCGATGGGGAAGTACATCACATACAAATAGCTACACGTCATGGTAGTTATATTAAGTTAATGTTGCAGGCTGCATGGTAGAGGCTGTCACAAGGAGAGGCTACTGAACGAGCCCGTAACCGAGGGTACTGCTTGAGTCTAATGTAATCAAATGGGTGTCTCCTCCCCCCGTTGGCACGCGAACCGGTGACAAAATCTATTAACTTGGTAAGCCAACCAACAACCGTCCGGTTGACTCCGACTCGCGTAAGAGTCGGTTGTCCCATCACCAGTTGGCTGAATTCTAGAAACCAAAGTTCTTTGGTAAGGGTGGGGATAGCGGCAGGTTTCACCCGCTGCTTGGTGCTTACTGACACCTACAGGACTGTGCGTAGTACTGCACTCACGTTACTTCTTTCTCTCACATGTTACCGGCATTAAATAAAATGAGCAAACATCGTTTCTAGAGCCCAGAGTATCGATACAAAATCGTGAAGAAAAGAATCGCGATTCATCATTAAATCATTGTATCAGCACAGCCCTATCTTCAAGGCAGAGAAATGTGTTTTCCACACAAAATCTACCTCCTGCCTGGGATACATACTAGCTGAGGGCCACATCAAAATGGAACAAGCAAAGGTGTCTACAATTTTGGATTGGCCGAGAACGGAGTCACATAAGAAGTTACAAAGTTTCCTTGGCTTTGCTAATTTTTACAGGCAATTCCTACGCAACTACAGTCAGGTGGCAGCCCTTTTGACAGCTCTCACCTCTCTGGCTCAACCCTTCATTTGGACCCCAGCAGCGGACCAGGCTTTCTGTGAGTTGAAGCTTCATTTCATGTATGCCCCTGTCTTGTCCCAACCTGATCCTTCCTGTCAACTCATATTGCAAGTTGATGCCTCGGACACCGGAATTGGAGCAGTGCTGTCCCAACCTTCTCCAGCTGATGGTAAAAGTGGCGTTAGAGGAGTGGCGTCACTGGCTGGAGGGGCGGTGCATCCATTTGTGGTTTGAACAGATCATAAAAGCCTTGAGTATGTCCAGACTGTTTTTTTGGGAGTTTCCTATTCACTATCACCAAGAGACCTGGTTTAAAAAATGGGAAACCTGACGCGCTTTCCTGAGCGCATTCCAAGGATGTGAGCGAGCACCCTTCACCAGACACCATCCTACCTGACCAATGTTTTGTTGGCGCCATCTGGTGGAGTGTCGAAGAGGACCTCCCACCGCAGCAGAGCGCAGAGACCCTAGCAGAGATGCAGAGGAGGAGCGACTCCCGGGGTCTCCCCAGGAAATTTCTTGGGGGGGCTATGTTGGCAGATGCCGTGGACACCCAGCGAGGGCTAACATTCATCTCCTGCTGACAGGTGGGACAGCAGGGAGCCCTGGCTAGTTCCATCACCCACACAGCCACCTGGGGAGTGGTTTGGGGAGCTTCTACCGCCTCCCCGCCAGAGTGGCTTTAGGGCCTGCTGCTGCCTCCCCCACCAGGGTTTGAGTATGTGCTGGTCCCTCCTCCAGAATGGCTGTTTTTTTTGGGGCGCTCCTTTTTTTGTAAGTATTAATTTGTTGTGCAACTCGCTACTCTTTCCCTTGCCATTAATCCATTCCTGTACAAACCTGGATTTACATCATTAAGTACCAACAAACCGTCAATAACAGTTCATTTTCATGCCACGACTCCCTAATCAGCCCCTAGGAGTCGTGACACCAGTAGAAAGCATAATGAAGGTTTTTCCTCAAAGGAAGGATAATGAAAGTGTTACCTCACAGGAACATAGCATTACCTCTATGCAGACGACACCATTCTATACACATCCAGCCCTACATTGGACTCTGAGCTAACTAACCTCCAAAAGAGCTTCGATGCCTTTAAATACACCTTTTGTGGCCTTGAACTGCTCCTAAATTCCAACCAAACTAAATGCTTGCTATTCAACCGCACACTACCCATATTTTGCAGCCTGACTAGCATCCCCAGTCTGGATGGGTCTAAACTAGACTGTGAACACCTACAAAGATATACTGTACAATCCTGGTCAAAGGTTGAGAATGGAACAAGTATTGGTCTCCACAGAGTTTGCTGCTTCATTGTTCTTAGATCTTTATGTCAGTAGTTACTATGGTAAACTGAATTATAATTACAAGCATTCTATAAGTGTCAAAGGCTTTTATTATCAATTACATTACGTTTATGCAAAGAGTCAATATTTGCAGTGTTGACCCTTCTTTTTCAAGACCTTTTCAATCCGCCCTGGTATGCTGTCAATTAACTACTGGGCCATATCCTGATGGATGGCAGCCCATTCTTGCATGATCAATGCTTGGAGTTTACCCCAGTCCTCAGCAGTTCAATCCCTTTACCTTTTGCATAATATCAGTCATCCACCAAAAGTCTTCGCATCACTGTGCATTTAGATGCACTCACACATGCCTGCTACCATTCCTGAGCAAGCTCTGCACCGGTGATGCCCCAATCCCGCAGCCGAATCAACTTTAGGATACGATTCTCGTGCTTGCTTGACTTTCTTGGGCATCTTGATGCCTTCTTCACAACAATTGAACCTCTCTCTTTGAAGTTCTTGATGATCCGATAAATGGTTGATTTAGATGCAATCTTACTAGCAGCAATATCCTTGACCGTGAAGCCCTTTTTGTGCAAAGCAATGATGACTGCACATGTTTCCTTGTAGGTAACCATGGTTGACAGAGGAAGAACAAAGATTTCAAGCACTACTCTCCTTTTAAAGCTTCCAGTCTGTTATTCTAACTCAATCAGCATGACACAGTGATCTCCAGCCTTGTCCTTGTCAAACCTCTTACCTGTGTTAACAAGACAATCACAGACATGATGGCAGCTGGTACTTGTGTCATTCTCAAAACCCTTGACCACGACTGTAGGTATCTGGTTAGATTGTTCACTTTCATTTCAGTCCCACATTAACCATCTCCTATCCAAAATTATATCTAGAATTGGCTTCCTATTCCGGCCTCCATCTATGTTTCCAAACATACACTGGTAAAAATGACTATCCTACCAATCCATAGTCCATAACAGTGCCATCTGGTTTTTCACCAATGCTTAATTTAAAACCCACCAACGTAACCTATATGTTCTAGTGGGCTGGCCCTCACTACATACTCAACGTCTGACCCACTGGTATCACCTCATACTGTATATAAGTCAATTCTACGCAAAACCCCTCTGTACCTAAACTCTCTTCTCACCATTGCCCTACCCAACCTGTAACCTGTGCTAATGCAGGGACAGTACATTTCCCTGGTCACGCCAAAAGCCCATACCTCCTTTGGCCGAAACTCCTTCCAGTTTGCAGTAGCATATGACTGGAATGAACTACAAAAGACTCTGAAACTCATGAACACTGTCTCCCTCACCTCTTTTATATCATAAGCATCAGTGCTAGTTTGATCACTGCACATTCTGACCCTCTCCTCTCACATGCACATCACCTCTGCCCATTTGACCTAATGCCTTAGTATTGCCCATGGTGCCTCTGCACGTACTGATCTGCACAGTGTCATATATTTCACTTGTCATTTGCACAATATCCATTTGCACAGTTCCGCTTAACTTTTAATTTACTCCATTGTATTCTTTTTGCCACTTTCATACCAATTCGCCTTTGGCTAAGCCACACCTTAGAATGTAGATTGACCAATCACAGCGCAGCCAAGAACGAGCTCCCACAGAGGTCCGACACTTTTTCACAGCGCTCCAGTTTGACTAACTCAAGCATCTCATATTTTTAGTCTCGGCAGGCTATTACCGTCGTAGTTTTATCAAAAATATGGTTAAACGTTGTGCCTGGGGTATTTGTAACACAGATACGCATTTCCCAGAGAGGTTGGAGGGGGGTGTCCGTTTTTTTCCCTTGTGAAAAAAATGTGTCAGCTAACGTTAACGTTACCTAGCATACCGGTTGTTGATACGCTAGCACATGCTGCTAATAAGTACAACGTTATACTCGCGTAGTCCGTTTGTTTTGTAATAACAATTATAGAAGTGAATAGAGACCTACCCAGCTTTGCATTAACAGTGTTGCTCCTTGATATTGTTAGTCCCAGCCTCCGTCTCGATTAGTAGGATATGCGGTGGTTCATTTTTTGACTGTGACCGGTATGCTTTTGCCTCTATTTGGATGCCTTGTTGTTCCTTTGCGTTTCACCTGTATGTCTTGAATATTGCCTTTGAACGCATATTGCAGCCCCTTTTGCCTACTTCTATCGGACACTTTATTTACTGCTTTATAAAAGTTTGATAAAATTTCAGCAGGAAGAGCTGTCACAGCATAAGCCATGTTGATACCAAACCAGAGCCTAGATGAAGTTGTCGGACGTAGCAACAGTAACTAAGGGGGGCGGGGGTTAGCCAAAGGTGAATTGATCTTCCTCTCTATTCCAACTCTGTTGCACTAATTCTACATATACTGTACTCATATTGTTTATTCTGAAGATCTCCACCTAGTATTTTTCATTTGATTTTTATACCCTTGTGTGATTGTTGTGTAATTTAAAAAAAAGTCAAAGTCAAAGTTGTTTATTTGTCATATGCATCAGATAACATCACATCATCCTATGCAGAGAAATTCTTTTGACAAGGCTCGACACATCTACACAGAGGGCTCGAAACGTTTATATACAATATAAAGAAATTTTAAAACCATAGTAATAATAATAACAAAATACACTATGTACTGAGCAGTGGTCAGGAGAGTGTACGACAGCAGAAGTAATAAATATTATAAAATATGGCATGGGAAATTACTTTTAAAGGTGCATTGAATTCTGCTACATCAGATGTAGAGTGGATAAAGTGACCAGAGAATGTCAGGGCTCGAGAAATGATTTGTGATTTGTGATCAATGTTCCATGTTGAGCAGCCGAATGGCCTGCGGAAAGAAACAGTTTTTTAGTCTGGTAGTTTGTACCTTGATGCTCCGGTAATGTCTCCCAGATGGCAGCAGTGAGAAAAGGTCACGGCCTGGATGGCTGTGGTCTCTTAGAATGTTCTCTGTTTTCCTCAGGCATCGCTTGTGGTAGATGCCCTGCACGGAGGGGAGACAGCAGCCTATGATGCGCTCCGCTGACTTCACCACCCTCTGAAGGGCCTTACGATCAGCAGCGGAGCAGCTGCCGTACCATGCTGTAATGCAACCTGAGAGGATGCTTTCAATGGTGCACCTGTAGAAGTTTATTAAAATCCTGACAGACATGCCAAACTTCTTGAGTCTCCTCAGGAAGTATAGGCGCTTTTGGGCAGTTTTTGTTGCCGAGCTTGTCTGACCAGACCATGTGAGGTTGTCACTGATGAACACACCGAGGAACTTGAACACTGGAACTTTCTCGACTTCAGCTCCATCAATGTGTATGGGGGAAAGACCCTCCCTCTGCCATTTCCTAAAGTCTACTATCATCTCCTTAGTCTTGCTGACGTTGAGAGAGAGGTTGTTGCTCCTCTGGCACCAGGTAGCCAAGGCATTTACCTCCTCTCTGTAAGCGGTTTCATTGATGTCGGAGATGAGACCTAGGATGGTTGTGTCGTCAGCAAACTTTATGATGATGTTAGAACTGTATGTGGCCACACCATCATATGTGAACAGGGCGTCCAAGAGGGGACTGAGTACGCAGCCCTGTGGGGCTCCAGTGCATAGGGTCAGTGCGGAGGAGGTGAGGTTGCCCATTCTCACCATCTGGGGTCTGCTCGTTAGGAAGTCCAGGATCCAGTTGCACAGGGGGGTGTTAAAACCCAGGGTCCTGAGCTTGGGAATGAGTTTAGCAGGAACAATAGTGTTGAATGCTGAGCTGTAGTCCACAAATAGCATCCTCACATATCTCCGCTAGCTGGTCAGCGCATCCTCTTAGAACACGGCCTGGGATGCCATCTGGCCCTGGAGACTTCCGTGGGTTTACACTTTTAAAAGCTCTCCTTACATCAGCCATGTCCAGGGACAGAGTGCAGTCGTCTGGGTTCTTAGCTAGCTTCTCAGGAGTGATGTTGGCCACCTCAAACCATGCAAAGAAGGTGTTGAGCTCGTCGGGGAGTGAGGCGGGGGGTTTGGCATCACAGCTATTTCTCCCTTTGTACTCCGTTATCTGCCGCAGTCCACACCACATGCGCCTTGGGTCTGAGCTGTTGTAGTTGGACTCCAATTTGTCCCTATAGCTTCTTTTAGCATCTCTGATGGCCTTCCGTAGGTCATATCTGGCCCTCCTCAGAGCCTCCAGGTCCCCAGAGTTATAGGCAGAGGACCGTGCTACAAGCTTGGCACGGACATCACCGTTAACCCAGGGCTTTTGGTTGGGGAAGGTCTTAACATTGACCCATGGAACAACATCATCTATGCACTTGGTGATGAATGCTGTGACAGAGTCAGTGTATTCATCAATGTTGTCGCCAGCCGCAGTACTAAACATCTCCCAGTCTGTGGTTTCGAAGCAGTCTTGGAGAGTAAGGATGGCTTGATCACTCCATTTTTGCACTGCTCTAAAATCAGTTTTTTCCTGTTTCAGATGTTGCCTGTAGGTTGGGAGGAGAAGAATGGAGATGTGATCTGCCTTTCCAAAGGCAATGCGGGGGATGGGTTTGAAGCTGTTACGGATCGTTGAATAACAATGGTCTAGAGTCTGGTCACCTCGAGTGTGAAAAGAACTGTGCTGGTGGAATTTGGGCAGCATTTTTTTCATGTTTGTGTGTAACTCTGTGTGATCTTGCACCTTTTCGCTTTATCTTGGCCAGGTCGCCGTTTCAAATGAGAAACTGTTCTCAATGTTTCCATCTTGATAAATAAAGGTTAAACAAAAATAAATAAATAAAATAAAATATGAAAGATATTAAATGTGTTACCACATAGGAAGGGTAATGAAAATTTTACTTCATAGGAAAGATACTGAAAGTGGTACCTCATAGGAAGGATAATAAAAGTGTTACCTCTTAGGAAAGATAATGAAAGTGTTACCTCATAGGAAGGATACTGAAAGTGGTACCTCATAGGAAGGATAATAAAAGTGTTTCCTCATAGGAAGGATAATGAAAGTGTTACCTCAGAGGAAGGATAATGAAAGTGTTACCTCATAGGAACGATAAGGAACGTGTTTCCTCATAGGAAGTATAATGAAAGTGTTACCTCATAGGAAGGATAATGAAAGTCTTTCCAAGTAGGAAGGATAATGGAATGTTGTCCTCATAGAAAGAAAAATAGAGGTCAAATTATAACGTACATGAGCACCCTGGAACTATATTAGATCCTAATAGATATTACATGAACATCCTTCACTTGCACTCCTTTGCAAGTCTGTGGTTTGCTTTTCCTGTTCCTTCACAAAGAAATGCATCAACAGCAGAGCAATGCTGAGTTCCTCTTTCAATTCATTTCAATTCGGACTGGAGAGACTGGGAGAACCTGCCAGAACATAAGTGGTCTAATAATAGAAGTAAATCCATCCCTCGGCTTGCCTGTTTCATTTTATCTTCCATTTAGCATACCGTATCATTCAGTTTAAAATGCAGCTGTTTTTCTGTTGTGCTTTTTAGATTTTTCCCTTCTGAATATCATGAATTATAAAGGGAGAGGAAAGAAACAGAGTAAAGCAGACTTTTTCTCAAGAATGACCTCCTTCTGTTAAACAACTGTAGTACTTAGTGAATCTGAGCTGGGGGAGCAGGGTTAGGTTGGGAGACATGCTTACACCTATTTCTTCTGTATTGACACCTGACTGTATTATACTCAAGTGTTTCATTTTGGCATATCCACCTCTACCTGAGGCACCCTTGAAGAATGGGGTCACAGCCAGGGTCAGCCACTATACATTCTGCTCTGTATAAAGATTAAGAGCCTTGCACAAGGGCACATTGGCAGATATTTAACTTTAACGGTTTGGGGGAGTCAAACGTGTGACCTTTTAGTTGCTAGCGCAACATACTACCGCTAAGCTACATGCCACCCTGTAGGGAGGAATGAGGGAACAGGCTAAATATAAAAGATGTAGGTAGGAAATACAGGAGATTAAATTATCTGCTCACACAGAAGCTGACCTGACTGGACCAGAGACATTAATGAATGGGACATAATTAGTATGACCTCAATATGCTCTGATATGTGTGGGTGAAAGTGTTTGTGTGTGTATGTGGTTGCATTGTTACATGTGTGCATGCTCAGGCTGAAATAGCTATGCTCAGACTCACTTGTTGCTATGGCAGCCCTTGGGGTGTAATAATCACAGAACAACTTACATGAGCATTTTCCACCATTTGATGCACTGCAAAATACACAGATCGCACATTAAATTTCTATAAACACAGACCATGCCCAAAGTATGTCTAATTTTGTTTTGATGCATATTGCACATTTACTGTTCATCCAATATTTCACTACTGAAATATTACTGTGTCCTTCAGTTATTTGATAGATCAAAATAAAATTGCTGATCCAAACACCCAATTATTTATAAATGAAACTTGTCAGGGGTGCCTAAACTTTTTTATACAACTATAGCTTATTTTCAAATTGAATAATTTCAGACAGGAAACGTACTACCACTAAATGCAAACCATGCATAAAGGTGCTACTATTAACAACATAGATCAGTACAAATATTTCAGCAAATTCTGAGAACTAGGTGGAAGTCGCAATCGGTTAATTGTCAGCAGAGCATAAAAACAAAACAAATAGTTTTTTCTAAATTCACTTGTTTCAGTATATAGTGCAGCAGATTAATGGCATATTTCAAGAGAATCGTTCAAATTGGTATAGAAGACTGAAATTTGGCACAGATACTCTCTAAGGGTCACTTTTTGGGAAAAAGGTGTTGGCCACCCAAAAATTCAACATGGCTGCCATTTTTTCAAGATGGGCGCCATTTTTTTTGAATCCTTACATACATTTTTTAAATGGTGATGCTATCATAAACTTTGGTACAAATATTCTTCAAGGAACATTCTCATGGAAAAAGGTGTGTGCCACTAAAAAATTCAAGATGGCGACCATTTTCAAGATGGCCACCATTTCTGTCAGTGGCAAGTTTATGGCAAGGCAAGTTTATTTATACAGCACATTTCATACACAATGACAATTCAAGGTGCTTTACATAAACAGGAAAGCATAAAAATTAAAGCAATTAAAATAAAAATGAAAAACAATTTGAAAATAGTACAGTTTAAGAAATAAAAGAGACTGAATGAACCATAGCAAGCAAAAAAAATTGTGCAATCAGTTTGGACTTAGCACAGTGTTCATTCAGTAAATGCGTAGCTAAACAGATGTGTTTTGAGTCTGGATTTAAAGGTGACTACTGTTGGAGCACATCTGATCTCCTCTGGGAGCTGGTTCCAGTTGCGGCTGGCATAGTAGCTAAAAGCAGGTTCTCCACTTTTTGAGTGAATCCTTGGTATCTCTAGCTGATGTAATCCTGATGATCTGAGTGGTCTGTTGGGTTTATATTCAATGAGCATATTTGCAATGTATTTAGGTATGCAGAGCTCAATTTAATGTGTTAAGGAAGGTTTTGTTTAATAGAGTGAACTTCATTACACAACCAGGGTACACGAGTGACATCACTGCTGTGGAACTCAGCATGGGGATCAGTGTCAGTTGATCTAGTTTTAATTACACTGTAGATCTTGACTAGTAGTAATAGTATAGCTTAGTTTAGTGTCAGCCCCTCATCAATTAGCTAGTAATAGATGTAATAAGATAGCTGCACCTGAATTGTGCCAACGTTGGAGAGCCGAGCCAAGGGTAAGCGGGGCAATACATGACTTGTTCATGCATGCTTACCTGGAAGGTGTACAGATCACACAGAACTTAAATGGCACTGGATGAATGATCATGCTAAGTGTAGCTGAACCAAGTTGTATCCCATAACTGAATGTGTAAAATGTCTATGATTGAGTTGGTAAAAGGATAACCCCTCTGCCTTAAAGGAGAATTCCGGGCGATTTCAAAACGTAGCTCTGTTGTTTGCTTATCTGAAGTGCTGTCAGTAGCCTTAATAACTCAATCTATATTGCCAAAACTGTGTTTACCTTTTGCTCCAGTAGACAACCATTATACATTTACGGGGCAAGTTTTAAAATGTGCTTTGAGCCTCTAAACATGTTTGAAATGTCATTACTAGTCCATATCCATGTGCAGTGATTCCTTATAGTTAACACAGCGAATATGAACAAATTAGTCAGTGTACATACCTCTGTTTATTTCCCATTTTCTAGTGAAGTCCACACTAGTTGATTGTCGAAGTCATACAATGCAATATTCCAAAACATTTTTTTTCTGCAGAAAAAAACATTTATATTTTTTTATTTAACCTTTATTTAACCAGGTAAGTTGACTAAGAACAGTTTCTTATTTACAGCAACGACCTGGGAGCAATTAGGGTAAAGTGTCTTGCCCAGGGACACAATGACATTTGGCACAGTCGGGAATCGAACTGGCAACCTTCTGACTACAAGTCTGACTCCCTACCCACTGAGCCATCTGCACCCCCAATTTGCCTTGGTTATGTCCATAAACTACTTACGCAACAATGATCTGCTGTAACCTGACACTTACCTTCACAGCTCCCAACAGTTCAAGACTTCAAGAGTTAGCTCACATGAGCATAGGTAACTAAGCAACAGTGTAGACTCAGTCCATCAGCTACCAAAGTAGGGGTTTCAGGTTACCTGGCGGACTTGCTACTACTCATTATATGGACATATCCACAGCAAATAATTTTTTTTCTAAATTTGCATCACTTTGCCTAACCAGATGCTACGTCCAGTAATATATACAGTGCCTTGCGAAAGTATTCGCCCCCCTTGAACATTTTGACCTTTTGCCACATTTCAGGCTTCAAACATAAAGATATAAAACTGTAATTTTTTTGTGAAGAAGCAACAACAAGTGGGACACAATCATGAAGTGGAACGAAATTTATTGGATATTTCAAACTTTTTTAACAAATAAAAAACGGAAAAATTAATCAGCCCCTTTACTTTCAGTGCAGCAAACTCTCTCCAGAAGTTCAGTGAGGATCTCTGAATGATCCAATGTTGACCTAAATGACTAATGATGATAAATAGAATCCACCTGTGTGTAATCAAGTCTCCGTATAAATGCACCTGCTCTGTGAAAGTCTCAGAGGTCCGTTGAAAGCACAGAGAGCATCATGAAGAACAAGAAACACACCAAGCAGGTCCGAGATACTGTTTTGTAGAAGTTCAAAGACGGATTTGGATACAGAAAGATATCCCAAGCTTTAAACATCCCAAGGAGCACTGTGCAAGCGATAATATTGAAATGGAAAGAGGATCAGACCACTTCAAATCTACCAAGACCCGGCCGTCCCTCTAAATTTTCAGCTCATACAAGGAGAAGACGGATCAGAGATGTAGCCAAGAGGCCCATGATCACTCTGGATGAACTGCAGAGATCTACAGCTGAGGTGGGCGAGTCTGTCCATAGGACAACAATCAGTCGTATACTGCACAAACCTGGCCTTTATGAAAGAGTGGCAAGAAGAAAGCCATTTCTGAAAGATATCCATAAAAAGTGTTGTTTAAAGTTTGCCACAAGCCACCTGGGAGACACACCAAACATGTGGAAGAAGGTGCTCTGGTCAGATGAAACCAAAATCAAACTTTTTGGCAACAATGCAAAACGTTATGTTTGGCGTAAAAGCAACACAGCTCATCACCCTGAACAC
>JACXGM010011355.1:0-24902 GCA_016801145.1 Umbra pygmaea | reverse complement strand
GTATCCTCCTACCTAACCTTAACTGTGAATGTTGCAATATAATTTCGAACGCTATGGAAGGTATGGAATGTTCTCGCATAAATCCGCTAAACGAAATGTACCGGAGCAACGTAATTCAAGTACAAATATAACCTAATAACAAAACGTGCAGTTCAAACGTAAAAACACCCTAATAATGTTGGCATATAACGTAATTTAGGTTTTCAAAATAGTTTCCTGAGAACGTAATTTGGGAGAAATTCTGAGATTTACGGTTGGATGAAAAACGCAATGGTCAGAGGGAAATCTTGTGAAGTGGTTTTCAGCATCTCTCAATGTCATCTGGCACCAATTTCACTGTACTGTGGCTGTTGTATAACTGCTCATGTACACAAACACACATACAGTACTGTGCAAAAGTCTTAGGCACCTGTACAAAAACATCTATAAATGGAAGATGCTTTCAGAAATATAGAATGTAAAGTTCCTAAATATGAAACTTATATTTTAAAGTGCAGAAAACAGTAAAAAACTAAAGTAACTACACAAAAATGTCCCGTGTCACACCCTCACCTTTTAGTTTGATTATCCTTCACCCAGTTTAATTCCTTCTACACACATGTCTGTTAATCAGGTTGGTTCAATCAGTGCATTGTCATTGATCATTAGCATACCTGTGTGTTATCATTGTCACCGTGCACTGATCAATATATCTACTGTACAAGGTAATCACAAGGTAAGTACTGAATGTTACTTTCTTTAACAAAAGTATAAATAATTCTCTCTAGCACTGCATTTTGGGGGAAATTAAGGTTTGAAAAAACATACATAGCACATGTCTTCTGACACAGTAATGCAGACCACAAAAACAGAATTATTACAACAAGATTTGAGTCAAACATCTACACTTTCGCACAGTACTGTATATATACAGATACCGATTGATTCATCTATAATTCTGCACAGGGGCGCTGTATGGGGGGGAAAGTTAGGACAATTCCAAGGGCCCATGACTGAAAGGGGCCCCAAAAAATAGGTGAAAAGGGGCCCAATTTTATTTTTTGTCATGGGGCCCAAGATTTCTGGCAGCGCCCCTGATTCTGCACATTGTTATTCAGTAACACTTTAGCTGATTGATGTAACTTGGTTCAACTTACTTTAAACAACAGTGTTACTCAGAGGGTATCGTTTACATGTACAGGGTATACTGTCCTGTTGCCCTTTATATCATTATGTTTACATTTTAATTATTTTATGTTTTTTACTACTATAAATGCATTGCTGAGGAGTGGTACAAAATGTTCTCTGTACATGCAATTTTGTTTTACCAGACAGGTTGACTGAGAACATCTCATTTACAGAAACAGCCTGAGGAGAAGTAGGTGAGGGAAGGTGATGAATGAGCCAATTGAAAGCTGGGAATGATTAGGTTGCCATGACAGTATTAAGGCCAGATTGGAAATTTGTCCAGGACACCGTGGTTAACACCCATACTATTACAAATAGTGCCATGGGAACTTTATTGAACGCAGAGAGCCAGGAGTCCTGTTTAATGTCCCATCTGAAAGACAGCACCATATGCAGGGTTGAAGTCCCCATCACTGCTTTGGGGAATTAAGAACAATCTTTAGACCAGATGGAAGAGTGCCCCCTACTGGCCCTCTAACACCACTTCCAGCAGCATTAGTCTCCCATTCAGGGACTAATCAGGCCCGACCCTGCTTAGCTTTAGAACCAAACAAGCAGTGGAACGCAGGGCGCTATGCTACTGGCCTTCTCTTTATCCTGTACATGTGACAAATAAAACTTGCAGTTGAACTTACATGCTTGAACCTTGAGACGTCTTACCGGTTCTGTGCAAAGGCAGAACATAAAGCAATGGTTACAGTCAGATGAAAACATGTCTGTTAGCACTTTGAGCACTATGTATTATATTATGGAACTATCAGGCTAGTTTTATGTGTCCACATCCTCAGTTGTTCAACATCAGGTAAATTATCACACATGGGTTTTTAAATCACTTCCAAGGTCAGGGTTGCGATCAGGGTTGCAAGTATTAAGGATAGAACTAAATTATTTTTTATCTTTTATATTTCAGTGGTTTAGCTGACTATCTGAGCAGCTCACAGAATGTACAAACCTATTAGTGAATGCATTCCACTGGTATTCGATCACCACACAGTATCATGCAGAAGTGTTTCTATGGACACTGTAATTGATAATAGTCAACCAACTGCCTTCCTGTAAGCGCCCTTTTACACATATTCAATCTATATCCCACTGCTCATTGAGGCAATCAGAGTATTTGTTGAAGGTACATATATACATAATTTAACTGGATCACTTTATATAATTCTGACTCAGCTGAATTGCCAAGTAGTATTCTGTGGTCAGTAAAACTGTTTACAGATTTTTATATATATATTATGCTTGAGCTCTAGTCTCCTTCCTTAGTTTTTGTGTTGTTATTTTTTTACTGCATTGTTGGAGTTGGCACCATGTATAAATCATGTGTATGTATGTAATCCAATGCAACCTGCAGTCTTCTCTACATGCAACAAATAAAACTTGAAACTTGAAACATTCTAATAATTGAATCAGTAATTGGTAAAACTCAGTGCTGGAAACAAGAGCACACAAATAATAAACATAATCAACTTAGTTTTACAAAGAAAACAACCAACAGAGGTGGTGGCCTCACCACGCGCAACGATACACAGTATCTAGCTATTTTATTTGGCTACCCAAGAAACATGACCATCTCTGGATGGTCAAAATCACAGTGAATGACTGACTATAAGGTTATTGCATATGATTTGGGGCAGAACAAATTACGGGCTGGTGCAACCTACTATGAGCTCATGACATCCATGCGGGCCTATTGATTGTATTAGTCACTCAGTCAGATATTATATTAATATCTAATACCAAAATATGTAGAATTGCAGAGTATTAGAACATCAACACTTTTCTCTATCCCACGTCAAAATTGTTATAATAACAGCCAATTAGGGCCACCCATGTGGCGTAGTTGTCTAAGTCTCAACCACACAGCACAACTGTGTCACGCCGGCCAGGGTTAAACACACAACTGTGTTAAAATCCTGGTCATAACATTCCAGATAAGCCCAGGGTTCTGCTAGGGGCAAATTGTGTTACCACCCATGACTGTGTTCATTCATTTTGAATTCATTGTCCTTCATGTTTACCAAGACAAAAGTTACAAATGTTAAACTCCTAATACATTACATTTTCTAAAAGGCATTCTTTTGCATTTTAGATTTGCATAGTGCAGTTGCTGGTAAGCCTTTTTTATTTTAACCCCAAATTCTGTGATTTTCTCAAAAACAATCACAGCATCTAATGAGTCAACTGTAAGTACAATGCAGTGGGATCGAGAATAGGGGTAAAAAAATCACAAAAAAAGAATGGCAGTTAACTGTAAAATTTGAGGAAGAACATTAGTATGTCTGCTCTGTCTAACCCCTGGAGCGTATTCAGAAATAATGTCTTTACCTACTTGGTATATTGCACAATCGTTTTTATCTGTAGATTCCATACAAATCTATTTTGACTATAAACTTAATAAGCTTTTACACTTAAAAAAATATCTTTGTTTTATTTTTACTTTTTTAAATCCCATTTTTCTGTTTTGTGTATCCAGTACATAAGTAATTTAAGAAAAGCTGTAGCAGCTTATTTAGCTGTGCTGAATAGACTAAAATAGTGTTTTCAACATAGCAGCGCTACAGGCAGCCACTCTGTCAGCCTATCATGGGCCTAATGGCAGTGTGAGCCTGGGCCTTGTGGTGGAATGGTGGCAGCAATGAAATGCAATTAAACTACATGACTCCTCTGGTTCTTTCTTCTCCCTCTCCTGTCTCTATTTTCCCCTTCACTGTTACTCTTATGATCACTCCTCTCTGTTTTCTCTATTTCTTATTCCTAAATTCCTCTCTTTCACTGGTCCTGTCTATTCATCTATCACTCCTCTATTTCTCCTTCCATCTATCCCTTACTCCCCACTGATTTCCCCCCATCCATACTACCCTAACCTCCCTCTTCCTCATCCATACTACCCTAAACTCTCTCTAACTCATCTATACAACCTTACGATCCCTCTTCCTCATCCATACTACCCTAAACTCTCTCTAACTCATCTATACAACCTTACGATCCCTCTTCCTCATCCATACTACCCTAAACTCTCTCGAACTCATCTATACAACCTAACGATCCCTCTTCCTCATCCATACTACCCTAACCTCTCTCTAACTCATCTATACAACCTTACGATCCCTCTTCCTCATCCATATCTCCCTAACCTCTATACATCTCATCCGTACTACCCAACCTCCAGTGACGGACCTGGGGACGAAAAACGGCCGGGGCACTTCCACCCACAGGCGACCATGTGGGGGGGTGGCAGGGCATAGAACAAGGACGTTGCTATCGACGGACCAAGGGAAATGATACGGGCCGCCGTCTACAGTCGAAAGGGCAGCATGGCTGTGACAATCATGCGTTCTGATTGGCCGGCCCAAACAGCCCACCATGGCCCCTCTGGCATCTGCCTAAAATCCAGACACGCCAGTCCGTCGCTGCCAACCTCTCTACCTCATCCATACTATCCTAAACTCCTTCTACCTCATCCATACTATCCTAATCTCCTTCTACCTCATCCATACTATCCTAAACTCCTTCTACCTCATCCATACTACCCTAACCTCTATCTACCTCATCCATACTATCCTAACCTCCTTCTACCTCATCCATACTGCCCCAAACTCTCTCTACCTCATCCATACTACCCTAACGTCTCTCTACCTTATCCATACTACCCGAAACAACTTCTACCTCATCCAAACTACCCTAACGTCTCTCTAACTCATCTATACAACCTAACGATCCCTCTTCCTCATCCATATAACCCAAACATGCCTCTAACTCATCCATAATATCCTACACTCCCTCTACCTCATCCATACTGCCCTTAAACTCCCACTACCTCATCCATACTACCCTAACCTGTCTCTATCTCATTCATTCTGCCTCACATCTCTCTCTTCTCCCTTCCTACAGTGGTAATGCTGGGTAGACAGCGGGTACACGCCCAATCGTCTGGGTTTCTGGCAGCTTGTGTCAAGCAGCACCTTCGCTCTGAAGGAGGGGGAGGAGGGAGGGGGGGTGACACCGCATGGTGATGTCATCCAAAATGACATCATCCTCTGGACAGGAGTCAACGAACCTGGTGAGTTAGCCTCCTCCAGTGAGACAGAAAGAGAAAGGGCTAATCATCAACATTACACATTTATTTGTCAGTCTTTTGTCCTTCCTTCCTAAACCCTTATTATTTTTGTTCTCTTTTTCATTATTGTGTCACCCTGGAAGAAAATACACTACTAAATTCAAAAAACAGCACACACCAATGTGCGCACACACAAAATGAAGTCACACTTCAATAACAGAAAGAAACACACACACACAAATACTACCGTACCCCACACCTCGTTTCACTATGTGATTCCTCACTTGTCCACTGGTCTGTGCTGTTCTCCATTGTGTGCTTCCAGCCTGCCTGACGCATGTTCCCGCCATCTCAATCAGGAATTATAGATGAGTTCCTGCTTCATCAACACTGAGAATGAGGACCAGTTTAACTAACGCCAGGGATGATTACCAGCATCACTAACACAGAGGATGATGACCAGTTTAACTAACGCCAGGGATGATTACCAGCATCACTAACACAGAGGATGATGACAGGCCTCACTATCACTGACAAAAACTCACCCTCAGTTTTATCAATGAAATCCTCTGAGGAACAATTCTCTCTATCAAATTAACAGCTGAGTCAATTAGCAGATGCTCTTATCCAGGGCAACTTCAAGTAGGTACAGGGACATTCCCCTTATTTGGCACATTTGGAATCGAACCGGCAACCTTCCAACTACAAGTCTGACTCCCTAACCACTGAGCCATCTGATGCTCCTATCTCCCTCCTAATTGTTCTTGGCCACTTTCCCACTAACCCTGTCTGGTTGCAGATCCAAAACTCCCTGGACAGATGCCAAATAGTGAAGAGCGTTCGTATAGTTCGTCCAACCACGTCGCAGAGTCTGACGATTAATTTCGCACTGCGAATCCATCACAGAAGCCTTTAGTTGGATCATGCATGGGATGAGTACGTTCACCAACTATACTTCCTTAATTGAATACACAGGCGCCTGATCTGGACACAAAGAGTCGCTGGAAAGCGACGTGGCAGGTTGGGTAATATGACTTATCTAACCAAATCCCGGACAGCGCGTTATGCCAATTTGCGCTGCCTCATGCAGGAGGCCCGGGGAAGGTCAGAGAACCCATAGTCAGGCCCGTGACTATCATGATGTAGACTGTCCTGCGATGCAGCAACTTAGCCCTCTACACCACGCCGACCCCCTGTCATCCCTGTCACCAACCTGGAGCCTCCCGGGGCCAGAAGAAAATACCAAGATGTGAGAAAAGAGAGGTGAGATGATTTAGACGTGCCGTCCACACATTACTTTTCTGGAGATAATGGAGTGATGAAGAAGAACGGATGGAATGAGATGGAGGTGAATGGAAAGACAGAGCAGAGTGATCTACATGTAACATAAAAGAGAGAAGGAGAGAGAAACCGTCCAAGGTGCTACTAAGCAGGAAATATGTCATCTCGGTGTGTGTGTTTGAAATTAATACCAATCACAGAGAGAAAAGCAGAAAAAATTGATTATTTTTGGACTCGATAAATGAAACAATGATTGCAGACCACCCATAAACATTCAGCGCATATAAACAAACACACACATACACATGATGTGCGGAAAAACACATTTCCACCAGACACACAAATATATTCTCTGGTCAAACACACAGCAAAACCATACACGCCTATCTCCCTCACACACACAGGAACACACACACATAAACACACATCACAAACACGTTTGGCTTGTGGGATAAACATGTTCGTCAGCTTGTTGCCGGATGTGAGGAATGACACTCTTCTCACACACACACACACACACACACACACAAAACGCACACACGTGTGATGCTAGCCCACACACAAAGGCTATTTCAAGCCCTGTTTGGAGTCACCATCCCTCATTCCATGTTTTCCATCCCACACTCCCGTCATCCTCAAACAGGCCTTAATTCTCTCTCTCTCTTCTTGCATCTCTCTATCTTCACCTCCATTTTCTGTCTCTCTTCTTCCTTCGCTCTAGCTTTCCCTCTATTTTCTCTCTCTCTTCTTCCATCGCTCTAGCTTTACCTCTATTTTCTCTCTCTCTTCTTCCATCGCTCTAGCTTTCCCTCTATTTTCTGTCTCTCTTCTTCCATCGCTCTAGCTTTACCTCTATTTTCTCTCTCTCTTCTTCCATCGCTCTAGCTTTCCCTCTATTTTCTCTCTCTCTTCTTCCATCGCTCTAGCTTTCCCTCTATTTTCTCTCTCTCTTTTTCCATCGCTCTAGCTTTACCTCTATTTTCTCTCTCTCTTCTTCCATCACTCTAGCTTTCCCTCTATTTTCTCTCTCTCTTCTTCCATCGCTCTAGCTTTACCTCTATTTTCTCTCTTTCTTCTTCCATCGTTCTAGCTTTACCTCCATTTTCTCTCTCTCTCTTCTTCCATCGTTCTAGCTTTACCTCAATTTTCTCTCTCTCTCTCTTCTTCCATCACTCTAGCTTTACCTCCATTATCTCTCTCTCCAGTATATCTGCTCTTAACCTTGACTTTCAACGGGCCTTCTCGCACTTCCTCTTTCCCTCCCACCTTCTTCCGTCACTCTCTCTATCCTTCCCTCTCATTCTCTGTTGAGGTCAATCTCTTCACAGTGTTGATATGGTCACCCTCCTCCTCTTGGTAGGTGTAGTCATGTCTGAGCCCAGGCATTTTAGCAAAAGTTTAATGCCATCTGGTCCTGGATGCATGGGTACAGTTTGAATCTAGGGGGTCTGGGGTCATCCAGGACCCTCAATAAGACATTAGGGACCACACATACATTTTTTTTTTGTTGGGGGTGTCCCAGACAAATGTATTTTACCAGTTAATAAGATCCACTTTAGGGGACCCCCTCAAGAGTCAAAAGTAATTTACAACCCCTATGCATACAGTGCATCCGGAAAGATTTCACAGCGCTTCACATTTTCCAGATTTTGTTATGTTACACCTTTACTCCGAAATTGATTAAATTTATTATTTCCCTCACAACTCTACAAACAATACCCCATAATGACAATGTGAAAAAGTGTGTTTGAAACCTTAGCAAATTTATTTAAAAATAAAAAACGAAAAAAGCACATGTACATAAGTATTCACAGCCTTTGCCATGACACTCAAAATTGAGCTCAGGTGCATCCTGTTTTCACTGATAATCCTTGAGATGTTTCCACAACCTGATTGGAGTTCACCTGTGGTAAATTCAGTTGATTGGACATGATTTGGAAAGGCACACCCCTGTCTACATAAGGTCCCACAGTTAACAGTGCATGTCTGCGGAGAGAGTAGAACCTTCCAGACGAACAACCATCTCTGCAGCACTCTACCAATCAGGCCTATATGTTACTCTACAAATCAGGCCAGCACTGTGAATTCTTTCCGGATGCACTGTAGGCATACAGACTTTAAAACTGCTGGGGTTTTCTGTGGTGAGGCAGGGCCTTTAAATTGGGTAGAAAAAAAGAATAAATATATATTTATATCTTATTTTGAGTGGGGGGGTGGTATTTTGACATCTTATTGAGACTGTTACAGTTTTTTTCAATTGCTAAACCAGCGTCGGTCAATACTGAAACCACCTTTTCAAAACTCTTCATACAGTGTGCACTGTCAACATTCATCTTGGCCGAACAGTTCATCTCACCTCCAAAACCCTCTCAAACCATCAAAACACTTCATACGTGTCTCAAAACAAGCTTGTTGACCCCAACACAGACAACAATGCTCAATCGAAACCACACATTGTCACTCATAACACACTGACCTAAAAACACTAATATCAGCGAGCATTACATAAATGTTGATATTATATCTTTGAACTTTGAAAGATTTTAAGTTTTGCATTATAGAATTACTATAACAAGTTTACACTTCATTCACATTACGAAAGTAAATGTATTCAAATGGACATGCAATTTACTGACACAACAACTACTGTAGGTTTGGAAGCAGGAATTACTGTAAATGATTTGGGTGAGTTACTACATTTTGCAGACATGAAATGGCATTGTGACAATTGCAGTTTAGGGAGTCAAAATGATGAGACAAATCGATAGAAAATTCAAGAAAATGTATTTGTTCATCTTTGCATTTAGTAACTCACATGTGCAAAATAAAAAGTTTAAACAAAAAAGAAATGCAATAAAAATTAATAAATATTCTGCTGAGATGTTGTATATATTTCAATCTAGTTACTGCAGTAATGAATGACATTTTAAATCATTCCGTTTTGAAGGTGTTGTTAACAGTTTTGGACACACTCTAAAAACAAATGGTTCTTCAGCGGTTTTTCGGGGGTTCTCTGTGGTTGTTATGGTGCTATATAGCACCATTACCATTTAAAGAACCTGTCAAGCCCAGTTTGGTTCTTCAGCGGTTCTTCAGCGGTTCTTTGGGGTGCTTAAGGTGCTATATGGCACCTCTTATGGTTCAAAATAGCACCATTTTAAAAGATACAGTAGGTGCTATATAGCACTTAAGTCAATGAACCACTTTTAGTGCTATTTAGCACCATTGGTTTTTAGAGTGCAGTGTTTTAGCATTTGAAAACGTGCTGCAAATAGTAAATACTTTTGCAGGTTGTGGAGTCTGAATGACAAGAGGGTTCATGGATTTTGGAGAATGTGGTCATTGAATGCATTTTGTGTGAAAGCAAAGAAAAAATGGCTCACAGCTCGGTCCACATACACTTCTGGTTCGCACATTGTTTGAAGGATTTTGAAAATGTGACTTAAGTTTGGACCAATGCAGGTTACAAAAAAACTGTAAGATGTACCAGAGGTGAGAGACATTGAATGGAGTTGACAAAGAGCAGAATACCGCTACAGCACAGGATCTCCACCCTAAAAAAGGTCATATTATACATGTCTATCTAATCTTGTTTGCAAATTGATATACCTGATTTTGTGATCCTATTTGTTCAATGAGCACGTGTCACATAGCCTGTATAGTGTTTATTGTGTTTATTGTGTTTATTGTTTTACCGTCATACTCAGCTGATAGAACAGGACCCCTGAAAACAGAGACACTGGAACAGCTGACCTATAGAAACAGACCTATAGGCACTGCCCTAGAATATAGAACACCTATTGTGCTGTGTATGTGTGTGTGCGCATGCGTGTGCGTGTGTGGACTTCCTTTAACTTCCTGTTGGTCTTCTCTATGTATCCTGTTGACATACCTGTCTGGTGGGTTCAAACATGGTGGTGTGATACAAAGTGAAAGAGTCCATAGAAAGAAACAAGGGTGTTTTCTAGAGCTCAAGTGAAGTCAATGTTTGTTAGTGTTTCACTTAATAGTTTTAAGTATTGGGCAATTTCACTTTTTTTTATGATACTCATAGTTTTTTTATAGTAACATGTTATGTGAAGTAAGGACTTGATACATTTTACATGGTGACCTGAACAAAAATGTAACTTAGCCCCAATCTAGTTAGCCTGTCTACCTGTTTGCGATGGTCTCTGTCTGTCTATCTGCATCTGTCTGTCTCTCTGTCTATAACTGTCTTTCTGACCTTCTTTCTCATAGCCTTCAGTGTGTAACATTCAGTTTTTAACTTCACAGTTTTTTATGTTTGGCTCCTTCATAGACACAGCAAATACAGAAGAAGAGATCAATGGAAACATCTTTAGCATTTTTCTTCTCATAAAACCTGAAACTAGATAACTGAACTGAGCTGAAATTACTCATGAACTTCAACTCATCACAATTTTGGAATCAGCACTGCCAACCGATAGATAAGTGATCTTCTGAAACCGTTGAACTGTACGTACATTTGGAAGTGTCCAGAGCAGAATGAACAATGTTTGATTTCTATAAGGGACAAATAGGTCAAACAGTGTCTAATTATCCATCCATCCAAGGCAAAGGGCTTCTTCTTTTTTTCTCTTTTATCTGTGTGCGAGAGAGCAGCACCGTTCCAACTCACCGGCCGTTTCCTCTGACCTAGTTCTGACCAGACTCACCCAGTACTGTACACACCCCTTTACACATGCACACACACCCTGTAGTGAAGCAAAGTCATAAACCCAGCCTGTTTCTTCAGTTTATCTTTGTGAAATGAAATTTTAAACCGGAAAGGAGGAATCAGCATTTGGAACAATAACAGAGAGTTATCTCAAACCTGGGTACCAAAATAAGTTGGGAGATGGGCTTGAGAAATATAACGTTTAATATTTGCGTCATTTCATTCAGAGCAACTTATAGCTGTGATTGTGAACACGTTTGTATTTTTTACACTTATTTTACCAGATATGTATGACTGAAAAAATGTTACTCCACCAATAAAACTACATGGGACCCCACTGAGCTACATGCACTATTCTAAAATGCATGGAAAGAATTGTTGATGCAAGAATTTACCATTTGCATTATCAGAAATATAGTTAGAACCATGTGTTTGTGTTGTAAATTGTTTGTTTTAATTTACTTTGTTTACAAACACTGGAGACAACAAGCGGATATTGTGGATTCTCTTTGGACACAACAGTCTAACTCGTGTTCCATCCAGAAGTTATTTTCTTCTGGGATCAATAGATACATATAATTAATTTAAAGGCCAGAAAATGTATAAAGCAACAGCAGATTTTCAATTTAACCCTAACCTTAACCATAATGTTAACCACAAACTTAAATTAAAACCAGGACACACAGTTGTGCTTTCAATTTTATTTTGTTTCTATGGAACTGAACCCTGTGGCTGTAAATTCAAATTTGGGGCTTTGAAAACTGTGGACACAGACACACACATGAATATACACACGCATTCAGCAATATTTTTACAATACTTCAACATACCACTATAACACTATCAGAATAAAGCTCCATTTAATTATATTACTGTACAATTGTTAAAAAATGGCTTGCATTAATCTATAATACTGGCCAAAACCTTGTTTACACAGTGAAAAAGTGAAACAGTGTTGTATCAGTCTGAGTCATTCACACATGCTGTTCCCCAGACAAACACACAATCACACAGACAGACACACAATCACACAGACAGACACACAATCATACATACAGACAGAGCCACAATCACACACCATAATGCAAAAACACTCACACAAAAATCCTCAATGTGAGTCATTATCAGAAACCCCTGTCCCCTGCACAATATGACCTTTCCTTCACAAATATTTTAAATATCTGTTAATATTGTGTTAGGTGAACAGTGTGGTAGTGTATGTCTTATTTTAATAATTTTCATGGGAATTCTTATATCTTTATTTATAATGCAGTCTCTTGTTTGTAAAGAATAAAAGTCCTGCACCCAAATAAAAAAGCAATGTTTTAGTTAGCTACTACAGTGTATCAATGAACGGCATTCCTTTGTGATCCTAATAAGGCAACCCGTTCTCGCTTCTGAAACATTCCGGTGCACACATAACTGGAAATCTTCGGTCTGAGTAGGACGACTTGTATATGAAACATCTATCCAGGTGGGCAAAGTCTAAATGACTTAAAATCCAAACGAAACATAATCCTGACGTAAAACTGTGAACTGGTTGCGCTCAGGGTCATTGCTCTATAATGTCCATCTGGGGGTCCGCGTGGCATTGCAGGACAGTCTACACAGTCTAAAAACAAAAGGTTCTTCAGTGGTTCTTCAGGGGTTCTTTGTGGTGGTTATGGTGCTATATAGCACCACTACAATTTAAAGAACCTGTTAAGCCCAGTTTGTTTCTTCAGCGGTTCTTTGGGGTGCTTAAGGTGCTCTATGGCACCTCTTATGATTCTACATAGCACCATTTTTAAAGATAGGTGCTCTATAGCACTTAAAGTGGTTCCCCTATTATGAGCCAATGAACCACTTTCAGTGCTATTTAGCACCATTTGTACGTCATGGTGGTCATGGGTTCGAGCTTGACCATGGGTTCCCGGACTTTCCCCGGTGCTCCTGTACGAGGCAGCGCAAATTGTCATAGCGCTGCCAGGGATTTGGGTTAAATAAATCAGATTATCTATCCTGCTTCCTTGTGTTCAGATCGGGCGCCTGTAAATTAAATCGTGGAAGTATAGTCGGTGAACGTAATCATCCCGTGCATGATCTGACTTTAGGCTTCCGTGTTGAGTGAACAGTGCGAAAAGAGTCCGTGGCTCGGGCGACATGTGGTTGGACGAACCATGTGCGCGCCATTCGTTATCCCACAGATCGTTTTAAGGAGTTGCGGAGCTGCTGACAAGGCAGGGTTGGTGGGAATTGGAAAAAACAAAACAAAACACGCACACACTTACATAAAGATATACACCACACACACATGCACTGCAGTGCAGCCTGTGTGTAAATCCATGGCCTGTTCGTTTGGAGGGAGGCATCCTGTCTGTATGTCACGCACAGATCTTTGTGCTTCTTTGAAGACAACGGCGCTGTGTTTGGCACACAAGTGGAACCAGACTTATAACGGCAAGGCCCCTCTCTCTCTCTAACCAACACACACACGCAAGCACGTGACATTACACACTGCTACATTGCACTACCTGCAAAAAGTAAAGCTGGTTGACTTTGTTTTACTTGTACATTAATTAACTTTGAAAAATCTGATACGTAAATTCACAAAGAACATCGGAAAATAGGAATTGACATTCAGGATTTCACTTCAGATAAGTGAAAAAAAGATATAGGCCTACTAAATTTGCGATAAGTGTTATATTTCCTGAGGTTCATAACCACATATGACAACTTAATGATGACTCAAAATACAGCAATGAATTTAACCACTTATCTCGAACGCTCATCGTCTGACTCAGGTTACCCAGAAGCACAGGTAATAATAGCGAGTATAGAGCATATCGTTTAGTCCTGGAGAGCTAATGTAAATTTTCAATACAGCTGCAGATATTGTAGCCTCATTCAGCTATCAACCAGGTAAGTATTAGAATCAGGTGTGCTAAATTAGGTTTGGAGTGAAAACAATCAGGACAGTAGCTCTCCAGGACCAGGGTTGGAGATTCCTGGATAGAGGCAGACAAGAGAGAACCTAAAACCCTGAGCCTGTTGGTACTGGTATGCTATGGCATAATGACCTTTCATGGTGTCAGTTCATGATTATTCTGTTCCGTTTGCATTCTGTGCATGCCCACGTACCATGCAAATTAGCTGCTATGGTAATACTGTGATCACCGTATAGACACCGGCGAATTGGCACACGCATACTAATCACAAACACTAGCAGATAACGACATTAAGAAGGACCGGTGTATGTGTGTTATACGCCTATTATTAAATTACAGTGGAAATTGTGATAATACCACAAACAACGCGTTTATGCAGAGAAAATAGTAAATAGCATATTTACATTTCAAAGGTTGTTGTTTTTTTAGTGAGAGAGTGAGACTGTGGGTCGAGCAATTACATAATGCCATGATCCTAAGCGAGCTGATCAATGTTGCACTCAAATTCCAGTTGGAACGGTAAAGAAGACAGGGGAGGAGGTTAATTTGGTTTAAAACTTTGTGATTTTGGCCAGGTCACCCCTGTGGTTTTCTGAATATGTTGGTTATGTCTAAAAATTCGTAGGCCTACGAGTGCGCATGTAAATGGCTTAAAAATATGTTGGAGAAATCAACATAGGCCTCGATCTCGGTGACATCTAAAATGTCCATTACACTAGGCTGCTTTTTACGGTGACACATTGTTGTTGACACTCCACACAGCATTATGGTATGGGGTGAGATTAGAGGATGATTTTCAATACGTGGTCTGCAGACCACCACCTGTATTTGGTGAGGGACATATGTGGTTGTTTTTAGAATTTTCTAAACATTACGTTTAAAATTGTTATTGTTATTTATATTGTTAAAAGCAATTTCACAAATATTTTGCCTTTGCACTTTGTTTATAAACCTTGATATATTGATTAAAATCAGATCTATTTAAGTCAATCTTTTTTTATTTTTTTTTATTCTGTGATTCTGTGAATGATGGTCCTCAGTAAATATAGTCCCCAGGGAAATGTTTGGAAACAGTTGAGCTAATTTGAGATCAATCTAAACAATATAGGCTAATTTACATATATGGACGTTTGTTGTATATGGCTACCCTCACACGTCACATCATGTGTCACACGTCACATCATGTGTCACACGTCACATCAAGGTGCTCGCTCCCTGCAGCGCTGTGCATGTCTTCTTCAATGAGTGGTCGATCACTATGCTAATTGCAATTATTTCTATTCATCATGGTTATGAGATTAAAAATATACATGTTCTTCTAGGTTTTCACCAAATGTATTATACTTCAAATTGCGGATACCAAGTTGTATAAAATGTGTAACTAATGACTAGCCCTTCTATCATATAGCTAGACAAAGGTTGAATTTCGAAGAGAAAGACATTCAAATTATTTACATATGGAAGAAAATACATTACAATTATCTATATGGTCATTGACGATTCATCTGGATATCCTTTAAATGTACTCATTTTATTTTGTGTGATCCGACTTCAACGGCTCAAAACAAAATTAATTCATATACTATAGGTAATTCCTAAATTCTCATAAGGAATTATTATTTCAGACTTGCATTTTCCCAGGACAACTATGGAAGACCATGGTGAATCGGAGTACGTTTAGAAATGATCCCAACTGATTCCATTTTAAAGGGCAGTCAATGAGAAATGAGTGTATTTGCTTGTATTCGAATTGTATAAATATTGTAGGTTATACAAATACTAACATTTCCGACAGAAACCGTATCAAATGCAAAAATGAACCACGAAAAAATCCAAGTTATGAATGGCCAATATTGACTTTCTCACCTTGTTTGATAAACATTCATATTGAAACAAATGCGCCCAATACTTTGCGGCAACAGCTTTAAATGTATTCCGAGACAGCACGACTTGTTATTATTATGAGAAGTAACATATCAAAATAGCCATACATGTTTACAAATGCAGGTTTCACAAAAATTCGAGTTTCAATAACGGTGTAAAATACTTATTTTTCTATCCTATCTTGAATCGATTATATTCTAAGTTACCAGCTTTTATTATTACACTTTTCATTTCATTTTCTTTCAGGCTTTTGAAAAAAAACAGGAATATAGGTAATTGGTGGAAAATCACCTCAGCTGTGCAAACAGTTATGTGTAAGACCAATGTTTTTCTCTGCCATAAATAGAACACTTTTTAAAACAACTTCCTAAAAAAAACTTCGTCCCTTGAAAAACCCTTTTTTGTGTGCCATAGTCTCTCCAGTACAATATCTGCAAAACATTTTTTAACATTTATTCAGAGGTCAATAATCCCCATGCCACTAATAACAATCTCTAACAGATCCATTTTCATATTCCTCAAGACTAGCCCTTACGTTTAGAGTTTAATGTAAAATGTTTGACAAGTATATTCATAAATCTAGTTGACACGGTCCTTCGAGAACCTCCGGTTTAGTTTTTTGTGTTTGTGAATAATTTAATTGTAATACAGATCTATTATCGAAACTATTATTTTTGATTTAGAATTAAGATACAGTCTTGCATCCAGAATCGCACCAATAAATACCGTAGGTTACAGAAAGCAAATCTAAATATTAAATAGCCATGAGTAGCTCAGTCTGAACTGAACCGGCTGCATATTTAGGGGGTGTCTGTCGCCTATACACCAGAGACAACCAAAAACTTGTGTCAGTAAGTGGAAATTAACTGAAATGTTAGTTATTTGACTTGGTGTTTAGAACCGAACAAAGGCGCTCTGATACAACAGGGTTCAAGCGGCTTTATGTTTTAGGTTTTTCTTTAAGGTAGCTATAGCTGCACGTGGCACGTTTTTTGGAATTTGTTTATTGCTTTACATATTTATGTATATAAATGGTATTGCAGTTGGAGCTACATGTTCTCTAAAAAGTCAAATATGTGACTCACTGGAGTTAAAAACCTTTCATAATGATGTAACTGCTATCCCACAGTATCTCTGAAACTTGTCATTGTTAACAAACTATGACCGTTTCGACCAGTGCAGGGCCACGTGACATTATATTTGCACCTGCGTATTCGTTTTATATTGTCTAAATTTGACATTAGCTGCCTATAGAGTGTATTGCTTACTATTTAAGATATATAGAAGGCAATCTAGCCTGTTTGCGGAGCTACTTGATCCAATACACGTTGCATTGTAAAAATGAATAGCCTATAACAAAGTGTGGTGCGCTCGGTGAGTCTGATATAGAGGTGCTGATTTTCTGCGTTGTAAATAATATTGGCTATATCTATTATAATGAGCTTTGATACTCGTACGTTTTCTTTACTTCCAATGATGCATCTCAATGATATAGGCTGCGTAATTGTTGTAAATCATTTGCGTAAAAGCAAAGCCTCCCTTTGCCATATTATTTTGGTCGTGTAGAATAGACATAAAATCCTAACGCAGTGATTACTGAGTCATTTCCCGCATGTCGGTTGCCTGTCAACTTTGAATAATGAAATTGGGAGGAGATGGGAACATGGTTAGCTGGTGACAACAGTGTCACAAGCGAGGTTCCTGATGCAACAGTATGGTAACCGCGGGAAACGGTCATGCTCACCTTTTGATCCGAGGACACACTGAGACGTCTTTTGCAAGTTACTCGAGTTTACTGTTTAATTCCTAATCACCTTCCCAATTGTAATGTACGACGACAATATTGGACGATTCAGAGATTAAACTGTATTTTATCCTCCATCCCGGACACTCCAAAGAGCTTTCCGCCTGCCAAAGTCGACCGCGAATGTACAGCTTCAATATCTGCCGAGACAGTGAGTCGGAAGAGTTGGTTGGCACTTCGTTTCTCCCTGCGTTTCCCGGTCCTATATGTGCGGTCCAGCTATACGACTCCTGCCTCTGCTGCGCACGGCGGGCGCCCGGTAGCCTGTACGCTATACCCTAGGTTGATATAAGGCTTGTCGCGCTTGTCTGCTGGAGTTTGGAGGGATGTGGTTGTCCGATAGCACGTGACCTGATCTGATCAGACGATTTTGTCTGGGATTTGGAATAAGGGTGTTTCTGTCTAGGCTACCTCGTGCGCTCGAGGCTCGAATGTTTTGCGCTCATATACTGCCTTTTTTCTCCCCTCGCTAGCTCCCTTGTGCAACCGCTCCGCCTCCCATTTTTTTGCAACATTGACACAACCTATAAATACTGGAACAAAAGAACAACTTCCTTGAAGCCTGCTGAAACTACACTTTATCGGCACAGGGATCCTTTATGTCAAGTGGATGGACATATCGAGCCGGAGATATAATTATGTAGGCCTGTATATCTTGCAGCGAGTTTCGGTGGCACCCCAGTAGAACACTTGTTTCCGATGCGCATCGTAAGTGTGAGTACCCAGTCGTACTCTTTCAACTTTTTTGCTTTAGATGCCGGGGGTCTCGTAGATCTAGCCATTTGCACCCCCTTGATGGAATTCAATGTCGAAAAGACATTATATTTTCACTTTGCTACTCTGTGCTTTATATTCTTGTGAATTGGGACACAGAATACCCTTCAGATTATTCTCTGACAGATTCTGGTCAGTACTTCTAATAATAGAAGTTCATGCGTTTTGTGTTGGAAACACATTTGCTATAACTAATCTCTTTAAGTGGATAACTGGTGACATTGTCTTGGGCAGTCTACTCATCTCTTTTTGACAACGTTATCAAAATAAGTAAAGACTCGTTACAGCGCGTCTCTTTTAGCCTATGTAATTGGCATTCATGCATATAGTTTTTGTGTCTTGTATCAAGTGTTGCCATATGCTATAATGGCGAAGAGCCGGTTTCACCAACAAGCTTACTCGATGGATAATCAACATGCCACAACTCCTAAATATATATTTTTAATTGTTGTCATGTTATTCAGACAACTCGATTTCTGTAGTGCATTTAAACGTTGTGCACTTGCGCAGACAAACAGTTATTGTCCCATTGCTTTGTCGCCCAGAGCTTTTCACTATCGGAACAAAGGACTGGGTATAGTCGGCTCGTAAGAGAGCGTCATTGGAAAGCAGGCGGGCTGTTTACAATAATAACACTATCCGGGTGACGTCAGCTAACTGACAGCAGCATCCACCAGAGGTAAAGCCGCTTACCGACGGGCAACACGCTATATTTGGAAAATGGTTACATCATCGCGGTACAGTGTGAGGGCGGGACTTCCGCATATGTTCAAGAGCTTTTCGGACCGCCAAAGTGTGGGCTTATATTAGAGCGTATATTAGAATGTAACTATAACTTTTACACTGTTTTATAGATTTTGCCGTTCACGTTCGATTTGCACATCAACAAAATATTTTATAGACTTTGGGGTTTCATGGCAAAGCCTTGGGTTCCTCCTAAGATATGCCATTCAGCAAATAATGCAGTATTTGCAGGAACGTAGATGTTGGTCAGAGCAGATGTGCAAAACGTGAATGGTAATATGCACATATACTACACGGTTTGAGAAAAGGGCCAAACTTAATTCAGTCTGCATTTCTCAGGCTCCCTTTTACACGGTCTGTCGTTTTGATGTGGTTTATGTTTGTGAGAGAGACCGTCACAGACTGACTACTTGTGCTAATAGCCCTTCACTTGCCAAGCATGTGATATAATTTAAGCAAACAAAGAAAGGTCGGTTTTCCATACTAGACTAAATGAAAGTCTGTTTGTCAACTAGTGTTTCTGTTCCAACTATGTAAGAAAGGTGCTAAACATTTCACATATTTGTGTCCAGTTCAAAGTTTGTGTGGGGGGTGTGTGAGAGAGTGAAAGAGATGCAGAGAAGGAGTAGATGCACCCAGGGCTAATATGACCAGTGCATCGGCTTTTGTGCTACAAAGGGGTCAGAGGTCGATGTTGTGTTTTCAGGGTTCCCTGCTAGCAACTATTAGCCATTGATGAACGTGATGTTGCACAAGCGTGCGGGCTGGCCTCCACTCAAAGGGGAGGTGCCCTAACACCCCCCCACCCCCTCCTGCCTCTGCCCTGCTGACAGGAGTACAAGGGGGCAGCTGCTATAGATGTGTTTTGGAGGGGGGAAGGGGCATCAGGAAGGCATCAGAAAGGCATCATAGACGAGGCTGTGGGTCTGTATGTGTTTTCTCTCTGGTGCTCACAAAGCTGTTGGGCACGAGGAGGTCATCACATTTACTGTAGATGCATGCTTACGTTGTAAATATTTATTACAGGCGTACTTCTGCTCACTCAGTGCATATCTTTTCAAAAAGTTGTTCAAAACTCCATTTATTAGGGATGGGACTGTACAATACAATATTTCTGCGATTCTCGCTATTCTAAATTTATTACAGTCTAATAATATATTTGGAATCTTGTTCAGTAACTAGGTTTCTGTCCTACATGGCAATACTTGTTTTTATACAAGGGTATATATGCATTTAAGAGGACATGCTAATTTTCACAAAAAATGTGTTTCCTTAAACCAAACTTTTTCATTCTATGTCGCAATGAAGTAATGGTTAGAAGTCTTCATTAAGCCCCTCCACCTGTACCTTAGCCCAGTGGTTCTCAAACCTCTCCTGGGGGACCCCCAGCCATGCCATATATTAGATGTATCCAGGAGCTAGCACACCTGAATCAACTTGTCAACTAATCATCAAGACTTTACCTGCTTGAATCAGGTGAGCTAGTTCACGGTTACAACAAAACTGTGGGACGTCTGGGGGTCCTCGAGGAGAGGTTTGAGAACCACTGCCTTAGCCACCTGTGCAAATTCAGGTACAAAAATCTCATACAAGGTTGAACAACAGTCTCTCAAATTGTCCACATGAACAATATTTTAATGCCACTTCCAGTTTCCATAGCAGCTGTTGATTTTTTATATGACATGACTTTAACTCATAAAAACTGTGGATGTAAATTTGATTCCAATGACATTGCTAACTATTCTGTCTGCTACTGACAATTTGGAGCCATTAGAAAAATAACTTTGATCAGTGGAAATAAGTGCTGACAAGCAATATTTTAAAAGATGAATGAAGGGTACAGCTCCATGGTGTATAATTAATATTGCAATATTATTAAATAATCAACTCTAAGGTAATATCCTGAAAACGTAAATGTGTTGATTTACTCGTTCCCTCATCCTTAAATTTCACCACTCCTCATTGAAAATACATTCATTCTCTTTAAAGATCTGATACTAATACCGTTGTGCATTGTTTCCGGGTGCACAAGGGCCACATGACAGTCTCCACCCTCTGCATTTATCTGGAGTTGACACCACTATGTAAACAAGCTGTCTTCGTGTCCTCCCATCAGCTGAGCACATAGCCACTCAGTTACACACTTCTCCATTACAGTGTTTCCAGAGAGCAGGCGTTCATTCTGACACTTCTCAGAATTACTGCTTCTTTTGAGTCCACCTGCATTGTTGTTTTATTACAAACATGCTTTTTAAAAGTTATTTCCGTTTGCTGTGCCACAGAGAAGGATATAAAACCATCCAAATACAGGCATCTAGACAATGTTTTTCTTCACAATTGGCTGATTCCTTCTGGTCTGGTTGGATAGATTTACCTTGAAGAAGTCCACTATCATTCACCAACCACGTTTTCACTCCTAGGCCGGACCGGGAGATAATTGACAGATAATTGGCGATTGCAGATAATAGACTGGTGTTGTCTAGATTTGTCCATGAGTCAATTGTCTATTATCATTTGTTTTCTCTTTGGCAAAAGGCGAGACATGCACGCACACACAGGAGGGATTTTCTGTGTCTGTTTCGTTGACCCGATGTGGCAAAGAGTCAGAGAGTGTTGATTTGGCCTCTACAGTGTGATTCAGTGATGTTCTTTTTAAAGAAAGACATTTTTTAAATACTGAATGTCTCTTGCAGCAGAAACATACTGAACTGTTAATGAAGAATATTCATCGAAAGTAGGACATTGTGCCAAAAAAAGAGTGTGGCTATGGAGCAGTGAGCTCCACAAGGGCGGATGGTTATGATCAAAGTTTTGAAACGTACAATGTAAAAGTACATTTCTTGGTTCAGCTGAGTTCACAAGTTTTTGGAAGTTCCTAATTAAAACCAAAATGGTCGGGTAAAGGGAGTTCATAACTTACAAGTGATGTAATTAAATGAATACAACAAGTAAAATGTTATTAATGATGGTGAATAGTTAGTAATAAATTCCCTTTACCAGAACCTCCTGTACTGGCTGAATCAAACCTTATACTTTTTACAACTCTGATTATGGGGCAGTGAGATCCACCAGGTTTACAAAACTGTGTGACGTGGGAAGTAGAGAATATGGTTGAGAACCTTCTCACAGAGGTGACTTTCTGTGTGTTATATGTAGGGCATTACACGTGTGTGTGTTTGTGAGTGTACTGTGCTTTGTCCCACATGTAATAGCCTATTGCATGTTTGTGTGTGTACTGTGCTTTGTCCCACATGTAATAGCCTATTGCATATTTGTGTGTGTACTGTGCTTTGTCCCATATGTAATAGCCTATTGCATATTTGTGTGTGTACTGTGCTTTGTCCCACATGCAATAGCCTATTGCATGTTTGTGTGAGATTGTGTGTGTTGTATACTGCCCCCATAGCCCACATCAGTTTTCCCTTTGATGTGTTGCAGTGTCGTCCTTTGTGTTTTTCCACGCGAGGGGAGGCCATCCTCACAAACGCTAACATTAGAGCCCAGTGGTCCTCGGCGTGGAAAGCAGCTGAGTGGGCTGGCACCAGTCTGGTCAAACATGTAACCTGTCCAACATGAAATCACAGCACTCCAGGCTAAATCAGCTGTCCTGGTGTGTCAAACTATGTTCCGGGTTATCCCTTTCTACCCCGGACTGCTCCAACGACACACCACACTGTGTCTCTTGCCCCCTGCCCCCCCTTCACGGAAGAAACCCCTCCCCCTAAGTTCTGAATGTCTCTAATGAAGAGCTGTATTATGATGTGATTTCATTTACGGCCCTTGGGACTGAAAAGCAACCCTGTAACTAGCAGAAGAGTTTGAGTTGCATGGTTCAATTGTGTGGTGACATGTGATTTGTGTTTTCCAGAAGGATCTTTCTCTCTTAATGCAAAGCTGTGTGTGTGTCTGTGTGTCTGTGTGTGTGTGTCTGTGTCTGTTTGTGTCTGCATGTGTGAGTGTGTCTGTGTGCTCATGTGACAGTGACACAATGCAGAACAAAACTCTGTAGTATTCCAGAGTTATGGCTTCAGACTGGGTGTTACGGGGAGACCCACAGTGTCAAATTATCTCAATGATTCATGTCGCTATGAAACTATAGATTTGAAAAGCATGTTCTGGTAAAACTAGTTGTTTTTAACCTTTGAGCAATGACACTTTCTTTCACTCCTGCATTTTTTTGTACGTCTTCTTTTTTGCTTTGTTTGAAAGTTTACTGATCGTGTTGATATCAGAGACGTTGTGTGTGTGTTGTCTCTGTGTATAAACTTAGGCTATTATCAGGGTTTTCCCTCCAGGCTACAGTGGTGTTTTTGCTGGCTCATCTCAGCCTTTCCACAGGCCGTTAACAACATGGAGCTCCTTCTAGCTGTCTTCCTGTCCAAACCAGTTTATCTGTAAACAAGCATGTTTTTTTTCCTCCCAGTCCTATTGTCCACAGTGGATCAGCAGGCATGTACACAATGAATGCATGTCGTCGCTTTCTCTCTCTCCAAAACGTTATCAGAGAAGTGTCTCCTGCTCTCTTGTTTGCTCGCTCTCAACCATCGCTTTCACTGAGAAATCGTAACACTTTTCGTTTAAGATGCAGTTTGGTTTAATCAGCAGCAATTCTATTTAGTGAATATGAAGAATTGTAACAAGGACAGGGAAGAGGGGCAGAATACAAACTAAAATTTTGATAAATATATTCAACTCAAGTTACACCTACTCAAAAGTACACTTAGCATAAGGGTGCTGTTAAATGCTAAACAACATTTAAAGACATATAATACCCCAACCACATACAATGAACAAGAAACATGACTGTCCCATACAACGTAAGGGTTTTGAGCAAGACAGATGATGTGTGCGTTGTTGAATAGTACTTCTAACTGGTGCGGTGTGTGAACACATGGTGATACAATAACTGTGTGTGTTGGAATGAAATTGCTTTGTGTGTTCATCTGGTCTGAGGGGCAAACAGAGCTTTAGGTGGTAACAGGCACAACACCGATGCTGGCCTAGCCTATCTATACATGGTTCCATGTTCTCTCAGGAGCGGTTTTCTGAAATAAATTCCCTGAGGTAGGCTGGGAACACATACAGTAGGTGAGAATAAAAACTAGTGGGATTACACAGCCCCCTGCATTGATTTTCTTTCATCGTGTCATGCCAGCCAGTTGATTATTTAAAGTTCCATCTGTAAATGACTGTAAGAGTAGTAGAGACCAATGTCATATAACAAGGGAAGGATGAACCAGTGCTGGTCTGACTGGACTGTAGCTGTTGTTGGTGGTGGTGTGGTGTGTTTAGATCTCCCTACAATTTCATTGTTCACCTGCTAATAGGGCTCATCACTAACACATTGTACACCTGTACTGAGGGCCACTTTGTGGCCATAAAGGTTACATTCTGGCGTCTAATTATCACATATACCTCCATGGCACCAAAACAAAGAGCAATATGTTTTACCAAACTATAAAACACACAAACACAGTAGTTTTAAGTGTATTTGTCACAGAAGACTACATGTGTTAGTAGTACATGTACACTGAAACTCTGGTTCCAATTCCAACGACTACTACTACTAATAATAATAATAAT